>CAMXCT020002248.1:26742-108286 GCA_947184155.2 Cladocopium goreaui | reverse complement strand
CGCGCCACAACGGCGTGCACTTTTTCGAAACTCGACATCCCAGCCTCCAAAAGTGGTCCGAACATGGTGTGGTTTGTACATTTTGACTTCGAAATGTGCTTCGCGCCACAGCGGCGTGCTCTTTTTCGAAACTCGACCTCTGAGCCTCCAAAAGTGGTTCGAACCCCTGGTGTTTTGCACATTTTGACTTCGAAATGTGCTTCGTGCCACAACGGCGTGCACTTTTTCGAACCTCGACCTCTGAGCCTCCAAAAGTGGTCCGAACCCCTAGTGTTTTTAACATTTTGACTTGGAAATGTGCTTCGCGCCACAACGGCGTGCACTTTTTCGACATCTTAAGTGCCAAAAGTGGTCCGCATTTGGTGTGTTTTCTACATTTTGACTTGGACATGTGCTTCGCGCCACAACGGTGTGCACTTTTTCGACATCGCAACTTCCAAAAGTGGTCAGACCCTGGTGTGTTTTGTACATTTTATTTTGACTTGGGGATGTGCTTCGCGCCACAACGGCGTGCACTTTTTCGACATCTGAAGCGCCAAAAGTGGTCCGATCCTCTGGTGTTTTGTGCATTTTGACTTGGAAATGTGCTTCGCGCCACAACGGCGTGCAATTTTTCATGTCTCATCTCCCCATATGTCTCCGCACCCGCCGCTTTAGCGAGCCTACTTTCGACCCTCCGGAACCACAAATCATTGGAAAAACACAGTGAATCGCGACTTTTCCTACCTTTTCGCGCATCTGCATCTTCTTTCTTCTGACTCTTTCTCTTCTGAACTTTCTCTTCTCTCTGCCTCTGCCCTGCTCTGCTTTTCATCTGTCCATATTGTCGGAAGTTTAGCTTCTCAACTTCCTTCGACAATATAGTTAAAGATATGTATCTATATATATATATTTATATACACATAATAATTCCATGATATATATATACTAAATAATCTCAATATACATATAGATTCGTATATATATATATGCATACTCTACCCAGCAATTGTGGGATATTGCGCTTTGGCTAGTGGTTGCCGAAGCATAATCGCTGCCCCTTGCTCAGCATATCTAGATCATTTGGTGGATTTTCCGCAAGGGTTCCTCCAAGATATTCTCTTCAACCAAAAGACTTCGCTAATGACATTTCAATATGTTTCATATATATGTATATTCGTATATATATAGTTATCATGTATAATAACTAGAACACCTATAATGACTAGAATTACTATAATAACTAGAACATAATTATCACAACTATATTGAACCCCCCCCTTCGATTCCCCCAAGGTCCGCCTCTAAAGCCGCGTTTGCAAGAAGTCACCCCGCGGGCCCACTTTTTGCACCAAGATTCCAGCACCAGGATAGCCCTAAGTCAGTTGCTTTGGGTACATGCTGGGGTCGAAACACCACGTTTGTGAATCCCACACTGTTCTACACATGTACACACCAGAATCAACCCCATCCGCGTTGCAACAATGTGCTGCCCCCAGTTACACGTTGCCTCGCAAACCCCATAACCTGATATTTATACATATATCTAACTATATGTATGTATTTATATATATATGTCTGTGTGTCTGTGTGTGTGTCGTGTCCCCCCTCCCTGAAACCTACCTTTTTGGTACCCGCCCTCGAGTCCAAGCCCAGAAGACTTTTTTCGATATCCGCCCCAACTCCACCCACGTCCGTCCGCAGCGGATATGCCTCGTTCCCTTGCTCTCTTCTCCTGTTCCAACCCACGCCTACCTTTCGATCTTTCACCCTTCCCTCTCAAGTTAATAGATGATATAGATGAAATTTGATTGTACCTCCATATATAAGCAGTCATCATCTTTCATCACTAGATTGTCTTCCTTATATAATCCCACACGCGCACACACACATATATATATATATAGTGTATATGTATTGTACCCAAATCACAGTCCATGTGTAATGATGGTCTTGTTGACCAGTCTACCTGCCCATCCATTCTACAATCTGTTCTTGTCCGTTTATTTGCTTGTTAAATGCAGTTGATTATGTTCCTGTACATGTTGCAGATTTTGTTTGGGCTCAAGCCGTGCATTGTGAGGTTCAAAACCAAGTCAGCAGAATTCCACGGACTGCTGGAAGGGTGGAAGAGCAGACAAAAAGAGTGCGAACCCCAGTATTGCTTCCGACACTGGTTACATTGGTGAAGGCGTGTGTTTTCTTGTGACGGTTATAGAGAATCGTTTCTGCGTTCCAAGACTTTGCCATGGCTGGAGGTACGCAATGCGGCCACCGCTGCCCCCACAGGAGGAGGCCCTTCTTCTGCTGACTCGTTTGATGATGTTTCATCGATGCCAAGTTGCAGCACCGCTGAGCTTCGCAGTTGCCGAGCCGTTGTGCTGTGTGGCTGTGCGGTGCAGGTGGCAGCAGAAGCGCTGGCCGCAGCTCAAGCAGCTGCTCTGGCAACGGCAGAGGCAGCCCAGGCCGCAGCCCAGGCCGCAGCCCAGGCCGAGGCCCAGGCCGAGGCCCAGCCAAGCCAGGAGGGTCAGGGCGAGGCCCCTCCGCAGCCTGAGGGCAGCGGCCAAGAGCCAAAGGCAGAACCGGAAGCACTGAAGGAGGAAGCACCGAAAGAGGAAGCACCGAAGGAAGAGCCAAAGGCACCACAAAGAGGGGACCAGTATTTACATGTTTTTTTTTGCCTTTGTTTGTTGACAGTAGTGCAAACACAAAATCCTCGGAAAGAGCAGTCCTGCATTATGAGCGCTCGGCTAGCTTGGTGCAGGTTGAAACTAAACCTCCTGCAGAGGCTCCACACTAGCAAAGTGCAACATTTTTTTTGTATTCTTCACAGGGACACACTGTACTTGTCCTTTTGCTGGCCACAAATGCACTCCGTGAATCGCAGAGATCAGCAGAACATTGCTGTACCACAGAAAAGTTGGCAAGCATACTCGAAGATTTCTCGGACGAACACCTTCTCCCAACTCGAGTGTGTCCGCTGTTCAGGTCGACGTCATGGCAGTCGAAGATATCTACAATGTCAACGAGAAGCCTTTGTTTATCCAGTTTGCCTTTGAGGATCAGATTGGACAAACAAAAGTTCAGGGAAAAAGAACATATGTGAGACAAAAATGGGACAAAGCGATTCCCAATCGGATTCAGCACTACAGCACCCGTGACTGTATTGGTGGGACTGCAACCTGCCGGCCAAAGACCGTGGTATGAACAGCCAAAAAGTGAGAGTAAAAATATACCACCAGGATCCATCAGGCATCATATGATCCTGGACGAAAAAGAAGTTGTACCGACAAACACGAAAATTGGAATTTGAGACTCCCATCGATAACATTCGATAGGGATTGTGAGATGGCAACGGTCGGCAAGGGGGTTGGGTCAGTGGCTTAATGGAAGCGCACAGGCCTTTGTGCAGCTTCCAAAACCTTGTGAAGATGAGATCAATTTACGTGTCCCCGTCTCGACTCTCTTGGGCAGGACTGGGTGCTTTTGAACTTGCTGCTTGGAACAAATCCTGAATTGAGCTGCACTACAGAAATTGATGATGAAACGGCACACGCACGGGCACAGGGATATAGATATATAGATATCGATACAGATACAGATCAATATCAGATCAATAACTCTATACACATTATTTTCGACCTTTGACTCACCGTTCCTGCCTTGTGTTCCCCGCAACATGGCACCCGGGGCACAGTGCAACCTGCACCCTGTGCAAATCAGTGTACAATGTTTCCCGAGGCGTGCGGAGTTGTATTTGATGGCCAACGCTTTTCCAAAGGATGCCGGAGATGCTGAAAGTTGCATGGCAGAAAATTGAGGAGTCTGTTGCGGTATTGAGACTATTCCGAATGACTATTCTATAGTATACATGGTGGCTTTTCAGTGAATGCAGTAGCATGCAGCCATTTCATGCCATTTCGTGGTGCCCGTTTGTACTCTTTGAGCGGTTGGTCACACTTGGTGTTTTCAAGGGCAATCTTTACTGGCCAGCTGAGGAGTGGGCATCCATGACACAAATCTGACCTTCTACTATCAGAAGTACTTCAAGCTCCTTGCTTTTTTGGAAATGCTCCAAGCCAAATTTTCTACACTGCGGGCTCCCTCTGTCATATTCACCAAAAATATGCGCAGATGTTCGCACTCTCAGGAAACAGTTGGTTCCAAAGCAGTACGGAATGGAGACCAACACGGAGCTTGTCGAGAAGTTGCTGAAGGACCGGGGACATTGCGACACTGCATAGAAAGTGGCATAAGAATGCATAAGAGACAATTCTGAGACAATTTTGCTTTTGGTCCAAATGGTGTCTTGGTGGAACTTTCGTTCCAAGGACACCATGTCTTTCAACTCTGAATTGGTCCTTGAGTCGAAGTACGGGGAGGCCATGAGCGGTGTCACAGAACCGGGCTGTGGTGCTCTGGCATGGAAAACAATCAGCCTTGCCAATAAGAATGGAGACGGCTTGGCAGATGCAGATCAGCTTCTGACAGAATTGACTTGACTCATATTGACTCCATGATTATGTGACTTACAGTAACTGACAGCTTGAGAGATGTTCTGCGAGGACCTTGATTTCAGCCTCCTCGTTAAGCTGACTGAGGCTGTTTGGACAAACTCTTGCAATCATTATTCAACCAACTGGTCGACCCGGTGATGGAATGGGTTGCAAGAAGGGTCGAAGCAGTAGAAAGATATAGAAAGATATAGAAAGATATGGAAAGATATAGAAAGATATAGAAAGCACATCCGAAAGCAAATCCAAAAATAGGCTCACAGAATCCAGCAGAGCTCTCATGCTATGCTGGTGGCAGGCTGCAAGAAGAGACAGGCAAGCCAAGATCGATTCAGGCAGATCCTCAACAGATCCTCAAACATCAATGCAGTATCTAGCAGCTGGGCGAGGTCACAGGCGTTTTGCGGCACGCTGTCAGGTGACGACACTGCTAAGCTCCATGTGGAGCATACGACCATGCCTCCACCACCTCCACAGATGGGAGGCCTGAGCATGGCCTGAGCATGGCCTGAGCTTACCTGAAGCTCCGATGACTTTTGATCTATGGCAATAGATTGGCAATCTATGGAAATCCGTGGATGTATATATATATATAATTATACATGTTGATGTACATTACGTATATGGTACTTGTAGATGGAGTTGTGTTCTTGGTCATCTCCCGGCTTTTATGTCATCCATCGCTCACATCTTTGTTCATGACACCCCTCGGGTCCAAAACATATCAAAACATTTTCATATTTGTACCCTGGCTGCATGCATTTATAGTCTATGTGGCAGGCTAATGTTCAAGCTTGGCATGGGCTTTGAGACAAAGTCAATGCGAGTTTGAGACAAGTATATGCGAGACGGTTCATGTACTGTATATAGATTAAAGTTTCAGATGCCGCCTTCAGGATACAAAGGTGACTACAAAGGCACTGCAAGAACGCCTTGCTTCAGTCTCTGTCGAATGTTGGGTTGTTTGGTGTGACACTCTTTTGCTACAAGCGTTTTTGTCACAGGCTACAAAGGAGACAAAGGTGGATACAAAGGCTACACTCCAGGTTACAGCCAAGGCTACAGCCAAGGCTACGGCCAAGGCTACGGCCAAAGTTATGGCCAGGGCTTCAAAGGTGCGCTTCCTTAATGATTTAATGCTGGAGATGCTACAAGTTGTCGGATTGAGTCTGACCTTAGTACACATTGAGTCTGACTCTCTGCCACATTTTGAAAGCATTTGATCCTTGCGTTCTGTTCTCGGCGGAGCCTCTCCGTTCCAAGACTACTTGCCTTCAATTCCCATATCCCTTATGAATGCTGGAGAATGCAGAATATACTTATGTGATAAACTTATGGTTTATGCGCAGGCTACGGAAAAGATAGCGGCAAAAAGGGCTTTGACAAAGGCCGGAATGGTCAAAGTTGGCAAGAGATGGCTGAGCTATGCTTCATTGCATTTTGGCACTCGTGTAGGCAAGAAAGGCGATAAGGGCTTTGACAAAGGATTTGGAAAGAGCAACTTTGGCAAGGGCGATTACAAGGGAGGCTGCAAAAGCAAGGACCTTATTAAAACACTTGGAAACCTTGGGCATATTGCTGGCATTTTGTTGAATTTGAGCGTGGAATGATGTTAGAGATTGGGCAACTGGACTTGGACAGTTGAACGGTTGACCCTGCTGAGGCTATTGAGAGCTGGGACGTTTTGTAGAAAGCCCTGATGAGCTCAGAATTGAGCTCTGTGAAATCTGTGAAATTGAACCATTATCAGTATCTGCGAGTCTTGGTAGAAGCCTGGGTGGCATCTCAAAGCCCCGGAGATGGACAAAAGGCCAGCAGGCGAGTGTTGGCGATGCGCAAAAAGCCAGTGGCACCTTACGTAACATTCCAGCACGCAACGACTTGCAATTCACAACTTGCAACAGTCCTTGACAAACCAGACCAGAACCGAGCTTCGTTGGTTGGGCTGGGAAAGACAACACGCATGTTCCGTTTTTGCAACTGGTTGTTGTTCTTATTTTTGATTCCGTTGCATTTGGAGCCTGTGCCTCCTTGAGACATTCATGCCGTTGCGATAGCCTCAAAGAACTGCGAGGGCCATGGTGCGAGCACAGGATTCTGCCATTGAATACTTGCTGGCCCTGCAGGCGGGGTGAAGATGGATGTAGATCGGTGAAGATCCTTCCAAGTCCTTCAAAGTTGTTGATTCTTCCAATCACATAGAGAGGCCCTGACAAAAAAAAGCACCTTCCAGTTTCTTGAATCCCTGACAACTCTGAGCAATCCTTGGACAGAAGCCCCAGAAGGATCAAAACACATTGCCATAAACCTACCGGTGGCAGGCAAAGCCTCGGCCACGGCGTGTGGTATGCTGCAACCCTGGTGTATCTGGGCGCAAACCTGAACCTTTCTTTCTGCTCCAAAGCTTCCGCCAAAATTCAAAACTGTGGTAGTGTCATGTTGTTGCTTTTTGAATCTTTGGGATTTGGTGAAAGTGAGCTTTGACACAAGGTATGGGCTGTTTGCCACACTGAGAAATGTGCCTGTGCCGAGGCTAATTGCTCAAGTCACAAGTGAATAGGACGTGATTGATCGGATTTTATCACTTTTATCTGGAAGTAGGGTAAAATATGGAAAACACCTTGACTGCTTTAAAGTTACTTGGTATGAGTCTCAGAGAATGATTGATCGCAACACCAATGCTACAGCAAGATAGGGACATCTTGCTGCTTCTGGGCCAACGGTGCTCTTTGTCCTGCTTCTTTTGCATTCTCAGCTGACATACTGATTATGTCTGCAGGTTATGACTTGCGCAACGGATCTTGACGCATCCTTCTCAAGCCAGGCTTTCGGGAAGAAAATTTGGGCAACCATTTCAACACGGCAATTGTGCTTTGGACAAAGGTATCAAGAAGCCGTTGAGGTTTCTTGAGAAAGGAGAAAAGATGGGCTTGCTAACTCGCTATTCTTGGATGAGAAGTTGGAAGCACAACAACCATCAACCAACAACTGGACCGAACCCCTGAATTCTGTTGAATTATATATATAGTTATGAGATGCTATGAGACTTCTGAGACTAGTGAACCGTCTCTGCATCCGAACAGTATTTGTGCCAGGGCTCCGATGGTGAGTCTATCGAAGCGGAGGCTAGGTCAGGGCAGGTGGTGCACGAGGCCCGCGTGCAGGCTGGACAATTCTGGATGCATTTTGTTTCAACTTGAGTTCTTAAACATTTTCAGCCACATTCACGTTCTGTTGTTCATTGTTTGACATATGTTCCGCCACAGATGCACTTTGAAAATGTTCATATAATTGTGAGTTCATTTAGTGTGTCAATCATTTGGTAGTGGCTGGTAGTGCATATGATGCATTGATGATTTGGTGATGACGGATGCAGTTTCCGTCGTTCATTCAAAAATGCAAGGCTCGGCCGGCTCGGTTGACCCAGCCGTCACGGATCTCCGCATCTTGTACTGAAAAGTGCGACTTGAAACGGCTTGTACTCGTAATTGGGGAACAGCCAATGGTATCCGTAAAACTGAAGCATTCACACTCACACAGGTAGTTTAGTTCAAACAGCTTAAAAGCGGCAGCTTCACCAGAACACGAAGAGAGAGAGAGAGAGAGAGAGGGAGATAGAGATAGAGAGAAGACATAGACTGATCACTGCGTGCCACACGACTGAGGTCGTGCAAGTCCCGACTCGACAAGTTGTGCAGCCTGTGCAGGCTTGTATCTTCATGGTTTCGGCACGCATTTGGAGGGATAGCCGGGATAGGCTGCTAGGGTTTGCTTGCCTTGAAATTCTGTTTGTGGGCAATCTGGTGGCTTATGCTGCTGTCTCTTTTGCACTAGCGACAAACTGGCAAGAACCAGGATTGTAGGAAAAGGTTCGCATGTTGGTTTTGCAAGTCCTGGCACATCCACGTCCACTTAAGCGTTGAGCGTTCAAACATCCAAGATTCCAGCGCTTTTCAGGTTCATCGTGTTTCCGTGGTTCAGGACTGTCTGCAGACATGCTGCGAAGCCACGATGACACGCTTCGATCATTTTGTATTTAATCTGTCTACTTATCCCTCTCTGTCTCTATTTGTATCTCTTCCTCTACGTATGTATCTATGCATCTCTGTATCTCTGTACCTATCCATTCTCTGTACCTATCCATCTGTCTGTCTGTGTATCCATGTATCTCTCCACCTACCTATATTTGCACATATACATATATATATATATATATATATACATAATTATATAAATTATATATATATTATATGTATACACACACATATATATATATCTATATGTAAACACTACATCCATATACATACGCACTGATGTCTATGTATGTGCATGGATGCTGCCTAAGAGTGACAGAAATTACCGAATTTCTTCATTCACCAGGGCCCGGGCACTCCACGCAGCCAGGCACGAACTTGGAAACCATCACGTTTTCATTTCCCATGAACTCCCGGCGATCTCCTCGTGATCTCAAGGTTTATCTGATATGCTGGTTAAAGATGGTTAAATATGCTTAAAGTGTTAGAGCCACAATTCAACATGCTTTAAGTCAAGCCCGTCCACCCCATTCAGCTCACAGTTTCTGTGTGGTTCCAAGTGATTTTTTGCACTCTTGAGTTGCAGGCTTTGGGCACCCCGCCAGTGAAGGACTGGCCAGTTGAAACATGTTGGAACCGTTAAGCTTTGTCAAGTCGTGTGAAGTGTCAAGGTGACCAGGTAGCACGATGTAGCACATATATCATGATATATCATGATATATCATGTATCTATTTGTCAAGACTCAATTTCTATCAATTTGTCAACTTCGCTTGAGCCGAGGTAGGTCTTGGCGCATCGCAGGCAGGACTTGGGAAGCACAAATGCGAGCAGCCGTGGCGTATCATAGTGCTATGACGTGCCATGACAAATGGTGGCACTATGTAGCATGTAGCAATGAGAACCCTCAGAGAGAGCTGTTGTTGACTTCACAAAATTTCCTTTTTAATAGGTTGCCGTCAGTGCGGCACTTTCAGGTCTCAATTGCAAGGCCAGCGTTGTCTGCAGCTGGCTCATCTCGAAGTTTGCATCAGGCCGTTTTTTTTGGGAGAGTCTGAGTATCGAGTAGACTCTGCATCGGTTGGGAGAGTTTGACTCGTTTGGCGCGTACTTTCTGGCTTGTGAACGCACAGTGCATCACAGTGCCACTAAAGCCTGGAAAACAAAGCAAAGTGGACAGCTTCATTGTGGTGCGATGGGGAAAGAGAGCGAGTCACAAGTGGATCTAAAGTGATCTAAAGTAACTCGAAAAAGTAAATTTAAGATATTCAAAGAGGCATGGCATGTCTTGTTGAAAGCTGAAGCCTGATGAAATGTGTAGCATATGTTGTAAGAATTTGTACATTTTGTGATTATGTAGTACATATGTAGCATCATGCCGTCAAACATGCTGCCCTTCAATGAGGCCAAGGACCTTGGATCGCCCTGTTCAACGCGGTCTGCTCCTGTTTTGGCAGAGGAGCACGCGAAACGTTTTGAACAGCAAACTGCAAAAAGCATTGCTGCATGATGTCATTGAGTATCGCCAGACAACAAGACTTTAGCAGTGCTGGCCGAGTTACATCGAGTGTAATTATATATAATATTATATATAATTATATAAGATTCGGTAAGTGAACGTAGCCCACAGGCTCGCAGCATCGCTGCTCTTCCTGCAGTGCGCTGGACCTCTGCCGCCACAGCTTTGACAGGGTGCCGTGGGCTGGGACCAACTGGGCTGAACCATGGACTGTGTCAGTGGGTGAGGCTTCAGAACATGTCAGAAAATCTTTATTTGTCACACGCGGTGATCGCTTGTGTTTACCAGGAGCAGGCGTGTGCAGGCGGGATGTTGCACTATGTTGCACTATGTTGCACTATGTTGCAGTATCAAACCTGCACATGTTCGACACTGTTAACACTGTAGCAATACTCGACACCTACGAATCTTGTTCGACTGTGCCTCGTAGCAAAGGATGCAGCATGATCACGATGCTGTACAATGCTGTACATGCAACCTGAATCCCTTGAAACGCAGAGCGAATTCTGAAGCGAAATATTTTGTAAAGAGTCTCTTTGACTCCTGGTGCGCTGATCATGCCTCGTTATCCAGACTCCCAGTGCAATCCACAAGACCCAAAACCCATCGCAGGTGAGAATGGCATCAACTACGCCGGTGTCAACACCGCGATCTAACCAGAGCTGTGCTCAGGCCAGCTTCGACAGGTGTATTTCAAGTGATTTAGTCGACTGATTCATTTGGATTAATTTGGGGAGATAAACGGTCGAGGATTTGGCTATTACATTTTCGGAGTGCAACCTCTTAGCATTCTCTTTGGCTTCCAAGAGGGTCAAAGGGGAAGTCCCGAGCTGGGCTTGCGGGAGGTGGCTGTTACACCGAGATCGACCACGCACCATTCGTATCAGCCTCCGCAGTTGACCTAGTACACTTAGTGTCAAACCTAGGAAGCATGCTGAGAGTCTAGCCCGATGTTCCGGAAGCAGATATTTCATGATATCTTTAAACTTTAAACCTTTGTAAACTTCACAGTCTAACAATGCTAACAATCAAGCCACAAAATAAACACATCAACATCATCAAGATCATCGAGATCATCAAGATGCCAAATGAAATGGACTGTAAAAAGACAAAAAGACATAAAGAGACAACATGGTTGCTTTGTGCGGTCGGTTTTGCCCTTTATGATCCACTCCCATGGCTTTCAGAAAAGATCACGGGGCTTCATAGCAGTGCTTGTGAACCAACATTCCCTGCGGAAATTCCGGAAATCGAGGCTTCCCGCTGATGGTCATCATGACTCTCTGCAGCGGAGCCGCAGCTGGCAGCCGCATGCAGCACCTTCAGTTGCTTTGGCAGTACTTCGTAGCATATCCTATGTCCTATGGACCATATCAACATGATTCAACAATATTCAACATGTCAAGGCAGTTCAAGTTCAAGAGACCTGGCAAACAATGCTATATACAATATATACAATGCTACAAGATCTAAGGTCCCTTTCAAGGTCCTTGAAGATCCTAGTTAGCCATATTGCAAAGAGCTGCGGGCAACTCCCCAACGAGACACCAAGCAGAAAACCTGCGTTCTACTGCCTGTCAGGTTGCTGCGTTGCCTGTGCTGCTGCCCATGCGCTACACCGTGGGTAGTGCCACGCTGATCCCTTAGTGTTCAAAGGACGCTCCACAGTGCACTCAGTAGCTGCACTCAGTAGCTCTTGATTGACGTATTTTGATTCGGCTAATTTTGGCTAGACTCTGCAAGACCAATAGCCTCAGTCGATGGAATGGGTGTGCCCCTGGAAGGCCCCTTCGGTCAATTGATTTCATTGGCTATCAAATTGAAATTCCTATGGAGACAAACGAGACAATAGTTCAGGGATTGGAGTTTATGAAAATTATTTTGGAGAGGAAGATCAGAATGGCCTTTCTAGGCTGAAGCGACCACCAATGGCACAGGCTGGGACTTCCAGTGTGCTACTAACGGTACTGGAGCTTTTGCCCTGAATTTGCTGTGGCAAGTCTGGCACGTTGAAGTGTTTCTCCTGTTTCTTGTTCAGGTGGTAAGCTGATGAAGCTCTGGAGCATTCGGACGATTCTGAGTGTCCATACATACTGTAGTGCATAGTTGCAAAATTTGTCAGCATTCAGCCGTCATTCAGCACCTGCGGTGTTCAATTCATTCAATTGATTTAATTCGCTTGCCAGCTTGCCTAGACAGTCGGAGTGACAGTCACAGTCACCTCACATGCCCATTCGGAGGCATTGAGCTGGAGCTTCACCGCACTCAAAAAAGGAGTGAAATCGTGAAACATGATATTTGAATCATTTTAAATCGATTTATACGATTAAATTACATGAACTTTAGACATTTCTGCTTTGCACATTGCTTGCGGTATTTGGGCTTTCTGCAACCCCTCTTTCTACTTTGGCATTCATAGCCCGAGATGGTAGAACCATCTCACTATGACTACACTGTTCGCTGAGGTTGACGAGTCAGCACAACCTCTGAGTCATCTTAAAAAGCTGCTGACCACGGAGGAGTTTTCTTGCGGAACTAGCTCCACTGGGCTCATTGTTCTGGTTACATAGCTGGACAAACTTGTGCGACACGCTTTGACAACTGTCGAATTTCACCACAATTCAGCGGCTATTTGTTTGCCTTTCAGCCGTTTTTCAGCTGCAAGCATTCATGCTTGTGAAATTGCATCAGCGTTTGAAACCTTGGAACTTAGAATCCTTTAATCAGCTGGTGGCATCACTCGATTGATGAGTCATGAAGGGAGCAGATTGATGGAAAACATGACATACCTCGGCAAAGCAAGTGAAAACATCACACAACTGTGGTCGGCAAAATCACCTCAGAGAGAGAGAGAGACCACGTTCCGAACTGAATCAACCGAATCAAATAAGTGTGCGACACGCGCTGTGACCTGCAGTAGTCTCGAAATGTCTCGCGTTTGCACGTTCATATTGTTGTACCTAGCTTGCAGACAGGTCATGTTTGGTGACAGATGGGTGCGATGTTTGCTGTGGCTTTAGAAGTGTCAATGCCTGAAAGTTTGCATTTACAGGCGTTTGACTTTGCTTTTTCTTACTGTGGATGCCGTCGCTTGGAAGAAAGCCAGACGCTTCGTTACATGGCCAGGGTTTCTGTGCTTTGATGCGTGAGAGCGAAGCAAAACAAACATCACCATGTGAGGGCTGCTCCTTTGACTCATTCCCGCCCTTTCATTGCGTACCAGTCAGTATATGTCAGTACAATCATATATAATTTATATAATCATATTCCAACGGATGTGCAACGCATGTGCAACGCCCTCCCTGAGGTCTACAGCGGCTGTAGCGCAGAAGAGTCCCAGGGCATCGCGCAATGCGAGTCTCCGGGCGATCCGTGGCAGCATGTGGCAGCACTGCCATTGTGCAAGGGCTGCAAGATGCTGCAAGCGTCAAAATTGACGACCCGACAAGAGAAGTAACAATGGTATATAATGGATTATAATGGTATGAAAATGTATGAAATACATCACGAAATGGCATGAAATGGTATGAAGAACGGCCGTGCACCAGGCTTACCAGATTTTATCGTCCGCTTACTTTATCAATTTGTACGCTACTGTTGTATACATGTTGCCGAAGAAGCTGTCCTAAGTATAAAGCAGGCATGGCTCCCCTGCTCGTCCCTCCGTTCCCTTGAATTTACCAAGGAAGGGTTCTTCTTCGACCAGAACAAGGCTGGTGCGACTTGGGAGACATTTTCCACAGAATAAAGCAAGCAGAGCATTGCAGACAGCCGGACTCTTCAAAGGGTTCTCGCGTGCAATTGCACTCAAGATCACTCAAGTGTTTCTCTGGCAGGCTGCGAGATGTCCAGATCCTGGCACCTGGAACTCTACATTTTGGTCTTGCGACGTGCCTCAGCACATCTCAGCACTAAGATGGAACAAATGGGAATGGTGTTGCGTTCCTCTTCGTCAACACAGTGTGGCATTGCAGGACTGGAAATGTCACATCTACTGCAGTGTTACTTCATCGCGCTCCGAACGAAAAGCTTGCAAACTTGGCAGCACTAATCATACTAATCTTTAAGCACAGGTTTTGAGACCCCGTTCTAGGGCATGCGAGGCAGGGTCTAATATAGGCTAAGCCGGGAGTGTGGCGTCGCAGATTTGTCCGCATGGAGGGCGCAGACAAAGGTTTGAGACTCCATCTGGCATCGCAATCGCGGCCATTTCCAAAGATGGACAAGTTTCTTTTCAATATTTTATGATTCATGATCCTATTCGTCTTCCTGCAGCCAGCTGCTGGCCATATGTTGGAGGCAGTTTGTTTATTTTGTCACCAGACTCAGACTGGCGCCTAGACTTCAGATTGTGGGAAACCATAGGCCCAGCCTTTCTGGGCAGACCAGCAGCATAAGGCCCGCAATTTTTTCTTTGCTCTGTAGAAGGCTCTGTTTGTTTTGTGGCAGAAAAGGTGACAACTGCCCAGAAGTTGCGGTCAGTGCAACTTGCTTTGAGGCCCAGTACCTTGCCCTGCAGCCCAGAGGATGTGAAAGCAGTTTGATCCCAACATATCCCAAATCTATCAGTGGGAAGGGCATGGAAGAGCAAAGTCATCCACATACGCATTGTCACTCACAATTTGTCACTTGACCTGTTTGCACCTGGACATCATGTCCAACTGCTAGTTCAATTTGATACACGGCAGAGCTTGCGCCAATATTCCTGGGACTGGTGTTTGTTCCATCCAATCTGTGGGGAGAAGTTACACTTACATGAAGGGAATATTTGGACTCTCGGTGGGATTTCACCCCAGTCAGACGGACTACCATAAAATAGCCAGAACCTGCAGGTTTGAGAAGACGCATCCCCCTGGACAACTTTTTGAACCGCTTTGTTAAGTCTGCTTGCAGTGTTGGCACGAGTAACCCTTTGGACTAAGATCTGCAGCATGCAAAAGTATGATGATGCTTTCTGCCTGTGACATCAATTGCAGCTATGCTGGGAGACCGAGACCGTTGGAAACTGAGGGGAAGAAGTGAGACTGTGTGGACATGTCGGGATTCATAATTCTGTGCCATCGGTGTTATAGCATCGCTGCTTTGTGGATTCCTATCTGTTGATGTCTCTTGTATTACTTCAGGCAATCAACTTCAGTGCTGGCGGTGTTGGTGAGCCTAGCGGTGTTTTCAGCTCAGCTTTCAGGGTCAAGCAAATATAGCTGATCCTCCTGTGAAGAGTTGAAGATGTTAAACATGTTCAAATTGTTCAAGCTATTTTAAGATGTGTGGAAGTGCAGTGAAATCTGCTGAAACTTCCGCAGTTGGACGCCTTTTCCATTCCGCACTTGTGCGGCGGCAGATGCTCCTGGCTGAATGCTGCGAACAAATGTGAAAAGGTAGATAGGAAAGTGCAAAGCAGAACCACGCAGCAAAGCAATGCACTTCGATGGTGTTCACATGTTGCAAAGCTCTGGGTTGTTTGCTTGTTGCTCAAGCTTTTTCAACAAAGCCTCGCTCACATTGCGATGGCAAATGTTGGAGCCCATTTCATTTCTAATGCAGGCAGCTGGTACTGTACTGGAATACTTGTGTTATTTTGTGTTCACTTGTTGTGGTCGTGTTGAGTCGTGCTCAAGGCACTTCACTAAGGTGACCACATTCTGCATTGCTTTGGACCAGAACTGAATATATCCAAACATAGCCAGTGAGAGTTTGAAGTTGCAATAGCATGCAATAGTAATTTTGATGTCTCTTTGCATTTACGTGACTGTTATGTTGGGGCAACCCCTTGAAGAGAACAGCAGGTAGGATGAAACATGATGATACATGTTGAAACCCTGGCCAGGCGGCCCAGATTGTATCTTTGAGAGACTTGGTGGGCAATCGGCGCTGGAGAAGTTTGTAGAGGGCTTCTATGACCTCATGGCCACGGACTGACTTGGGCAGTGTGCGGGTGGGCTGGACCTATGCAGAAAACACGAGTCTGGAAGATGTGGAAGTTTGATGCAGAATCGCACTCGTATGTGACTTCAACATTCTCTTCAACATTATGTACTTCTCTCCGACTTTTGGCCCCTGTTACATGCTGTTACAGCTACTTCTCAAAGTTTTACAATGGCGTATATACTTCGCGTGCTTGAGGCTGCTGTGAATCACGCAGTTGGCAGCAGGACAAAGACACGAAAAAGTTCTTTGAGAATCGAAACCTCAAGAATCTGAAGACATTGGGTTGCAGATTAGGCTTGAGCACAGCTTTGAAGGGTCTCTGATGGACCAGTTGTATCCTGTCTTTTCCAACTGCGTTTGAATCATTGCATCTCGCCGAAATCTCGCCCATTCGCTCAAGGAAACGCACCGTGGATTATCTAGGAGGTCTTTGGGGCGGTGCCGCCTACCGTGGGCCTGATTTGTTCTTGGCTCACACAGGCCGCAAAGCAAACGCTGTTGGATTTCGTTGCTCAATAGTTATCAGTTATCAGGTCCAATTTATTCAATATGTTTCATATTTTTAAGGACACTTTCATTATTTTCATTTCATTTTTCGCAATTTGGCAATTGTGAGCTGCTTCCAGTGCGGGAGGCCTTGGTGTCACTGTTCGGATTTTTGAAGTCATGATGAAATGTGCCGAGAAGCAGCCTCTTGGACAATCTGAATTAGCCCATGGATGTTCATGGCGTGCACAGGACACTGAAGACTGTCTTGGTCCTGCCCAGATCAGTCATGTCCCTCCAAATACCATATGCATGTGAAAATGCAGAGGCTGAAGCTGATGAAGGCAGCTTGGCTTTTGGATTTCGGGAGCCCTTCAGCAAAGCTGCACGTACTGTCCGAATTGAGGTGAAATCTGGCCTCTCGAAGGAGATCCTGGAAGACCTCCTTAGAATCCAGACAGCACTTGAATGATCTTCGAATTATATATAGTTATATATAATTATATATAACTTATAACTTATAACATAACTACATAAATAAATAAATCAATCAGTCAATAAATAAGTAAATTAATAGATAAAGAAATAAACAGATAAACTAATAGATAAATAGATAAACAAGTACATAAACATGTAAAACAATCAATCAATCAATCAATCAATAGATAAATAAATAAACAACCACACACGCATGAATATATATATATATCTTCAAATGACTTAGACATGTTACAATATGTTGCTGCGTTTCATTCAGTTTTTTCTCCAGGGAGAGCACCAAGCCCGTTGCCGCGACCAAGGTATGAAAGAACCTCTTTGTGACCCAACTGGGCGTTTGGCCAAGGAGTTTGAAGCCTTTACTGAATTTTCTGGATGCTAATGTGATATTAATCGTATTAACGTGTGTTTATTTGCTCTACTATGCCCTGAGCTGGTCAAGTTCCCATTTCATTTCTGCAGGGGTCCCTCGCAGGAACGTCATGCAAAAAATTTGGCTATGGGAGACCCATTTGACGATGCGGCCAATCGCGAATGCCCTAGATGGATCCACATGAGACATGACCCGATGTCGGTAGCATTTTCCAGAAGTTTTCAGCTGATTTTATGTAAGGAGCTGCATACGCAGCAAAGCAGCAGGAAGAGCAGGCCACACAACGCCACACATATTATATTGCTGACCCTGTTGAGTGAAAGCCTGCGAGTGCTTTGGCTCTGGAATTCACGCTGGTGAAGCGTTTCTTCAGGGTTCCCATTTGAGTGATGTTCCCGGTGCATATCCACATGTCTCAGGAGCGTCGCAAGAAGATAGCGGAGTTCAGGAAAAAGAAGCAACTTTGCTTCAAACTGTGTAGATCTGTGTACTTTGCTTTGTTTGAACAGGTGCGTGGCCTATTTGAGCAGTGAAATGTGAAGCCAACCCCCGACAATCGGAAGTCCAAGTCAGGCAACAAGAAAGGGAGGAGAAAGAAAGAGCAGAGAAAGCGAGAAAGGAGATGATGAAGGTTGCAGCTCCCAAAGCTGCACAGAGCAGTCAGGATTCTAAGATGGCAAAGAAGGCTTCAAACAAAGAAGCGAAGATCGGAGGAAAGGATGCAGAAGATGAGAAGAAACTGAAGAAACCGAAGGAGCCAGATGAGATCAGTGGCACCGAAGGAACCGAAGTGGTCGAGCTAGAGATCTCGCAGGACAGATATGTCACTGTGTGACACACTGGTTCATTTTTTCATGATCGTGTCATATCGCTCAACATATCGCACCATATGGATTCACAATGATTCATATACATGGTATATCATTGTATGTCATTGTATATCATATCGTTATACATAGTGTTATATTGCATCAGCATCCATTTAAGTACCAATTGAATTTATCCTTCAAAGTCCGCTGACTTTCTTCACTTGGCTTTGAAGGCACCAAAGGAAGCAGTTGAAGCTGAGGCGAAGCATCCCCTTTCTGATAAGTTTCTGATGCCTGTGGAATCCTGTGGCATCCTGTGGCATCCTGCCCACGGATGCCCACGGATGCCATGGGCCATGCCCGTCTTGCGCCACATTTTTGGTGAGACTGCCGCTCTTGACTTGTTTTTTCATGTTTTTTCCACCACTCCAAAGAAATCAAGATCTCTTAAGTCTTGAATTGAAGCCGTGCTTTTGCAATGCAAGGATATGTATATAACAGAATATAACACGTAAGTTTTTTATGGACCGGACGGCATTGCTGTTCTGTTGAACAGCATCAAGTAGCCTAAGAGCATGAAACGATATGAAACGGTTGAAACATGTTGCACCTTATCTTGCTTCCATGCTTCGAATAGAAGGAAGGCAGTCCTGGATTGACCCATTTCCTACAGCTGAACATATTGGCCGCGAGGCTAGTCAAAGTCTTGCCTCAGTCGCAGAAGAGCTGATTGATTCAGAGTACAACTCTGAGAGCTCTGATGACTCTGCGATGAATGCGCACCTTGTGCTTCTCCAGGACGGTGTCAATCTTGCAGTATTCCGATGACGGCCATTTTTGTCATTTTTCGATTCCATGGCGAGTCATCTTTGGCCATTTGCGATTCAGCATGAGCATCTCGCGCAGGACAAAAAGAAGCTGGAGGCACCGATGGCAAAGAGTTGGAATTGAGAATCGACACCAAAATAGTGCCATGTAGCAGGACTATGCAAGAATTGAGTCACATATTTCTTGCAGTCCTATCATGTGCTATGCAAATTGTGGACGACAGTTCTGAAGGATTCTGAAGGCGTAATCTGGATGACAGAGCACGTGCAATTTCCGGAAACATACTGTACCTCATATTTTATATATTAATATATATATATATTATATTGTAATAAAAATATATCATATAGATCAAATGCAAAAAGAGTCTGCATTGACGCTATGCCTGAGCAGCACCGGTACTAGGCACCAAAAAGCAAGCTAGAAGCTTGGGCAAACGTCTCAGTTTGACAGTCAGCACACTGCACCCGCAGAACTTACTTTGGGAGTAGCTTCCAAGAATATCGTAATGGTCTTGAGCAGATTCCAAATTCCTGCAGGCGCGTTCAGGCGATTCTGGGCAGCTGTCATTGCAAACCACCATGGATGGGGCAATGAATTCTGCAGTTTCGGAGGCCAGGCGAGTTTAAGCCTGTCACTTTGCCAAGAGAATCTCAGACTTCTTGGATTGAAGATTATTCAAGACCTTTGTATCCTGAAGTGGGCTGAAGTCTGTGTCTTTTGGGCTATTGTCCTTTGATTGGAAGGCGGCTTTGCGAACCACTGGATTGACATAGCCTGTCCATATTTGTCCGAGTGATGTTGTATGATGCTGTATGATGTCGGCCAGGGAAGAGCAGCAACGATCACAAGTGATTCTGCTGCTTTGGATGTGTGGTCAAGCGTTCCGCAGGACTTCTTAGCTGTCTCTAAGGCTCTGCTGTATACTGCTGTCAATGTTCGATTTCCATCAATTTCCCAATCTGCAATTTCTTGCAGGATTTTGCAGCGGAGCCTCTTCCTGAAGCCAGCATCAAGCTTAACTCTCGAGCTGGCTACAGTATCTAGATTCAGCCAGATGGAGAAATGAAAGTACAGGCTTCAGAGAAAGCCCTGGGCGAGCGGCTTGCAGTGAGCCAGCCAAACTCCTGCTCATGCTCAACCGTTTCCCAATCTTTCCTACCGTATTTCGTGTCGAGGCTACTGTGACCTCATGGACTGGCGAGTTTCCACGCCAAAAGAGGAGGCGTTGGGTACCAGCCCATGCAGTCAATGCGTGCAGTCCAGTCATGTCTCATGAGATCTCACGAGACCCAATGGCCATGTCTCGTTTCTGAGATGTGCTGACAAGATGTGACAAGTTCCTGCGGGAAGGTGATGCTTTCAGCTCCTCACGAAGATATTGTAGATCAACCTAAGCAAAGCTTGTGGCTTGCCGGCATCCATTGAGAACATGATACGTAGAATTTCAAAGCACATTTTTCTTGCTTGCTTCGTGCTTGTGCATGAGGAGCCCAAGCCTCCTGATAACACTCTGAGTCGCCACTTGTACACTTTCCCAGCGGACAGCTGATATTTAATTCATGCATCGCTCGCTGCCCTTTCCCCTATTTCAAACAGACATTTTTGGTGCCAGCTGGAATGTGGCACTGCAGTTTGAAAGGCTGTGGCCGCGCGTTTGGATTTTGGCCTTACGCGTGGACGTAAGATGTCACCAGCCTCTCTCAACCGCAGTGTTTTATTTCTCGCGCGAACTAGCGCGATGGTGTCTTTACCTTGAATCGCATTCTTTTGTCCGGGCAAAGGATGGAGGTTTTCTGTTCCCGAAATGGCCAATGTATTCGGTTTTGGATGGTTTTGGTATGTTTTGGTGAAGGTTGTGGCTCATGCCCACCATGCCAGAGTCCTGGATGTCTCACCAAGTTTCTTGTAGCATGTGCTCGGCACAGTGCGTCAACATGACTCCGTGACAACCACTGGTCATGAGGCTCTTTGCAGGCTCTGTCAAGGATGCCAAAAGAACGGTGCAAGCTTCAGTGTTTGAGCATGTTTGATCTTGTACAATTTGTACAGGATTTTGATCACTTTTGTTTTTTTTTTTTAAAGCCTGCAAAGTGTGGTGACGCAGTCCCCAGCTGGACTCCGGAGATCTCCGATGCTCTAAATTGGAACGAACTCCATGTTCCATATTGTTCCATATTGTTCCATATTGTTCCATATTGTTCCATATTGTTCCATATTGTTCCATATTGTTCCATATTGTTCCATGGACAATCTAGAAAGATGATGAAAGATGATGAAAGATGATGAAAGATGATGAAAGATGATGAAAGATGATGAAAGAATCTGGACTCCAGCTGGGCAGATCGTGTTTCATTTTATCAAGTCATGTCATTGCCATGGATGTGAGTCCTGAATCTTGTCCGGCATTTTCACCAGTGGTCTACCCAAACAGCTGTGGCTTTGACATTTTCAAAAGTGGTGTCACCACGTGTCACCAAAATAGCCGCAACAAGCGTTTGCCTTTGAACTTTGGCGAAAGTTTCTGCATTCACCACACCTCGTTTCGACCTGGTTCACCTGAAGTTCACCTTGTTCATTGGAACGAGCTTCCCTTGTGGACAGGCATTTGGGGCGTTTTCCTGCAGGCCTTTGCACCATCCTGGGTCGGCAAAAAGCGAGCGTAAACCGAGATGCAATGCCAGTGGCCCAATATGTCCAATACTTGTATTGTCGAAGATTGTCGAATGCCAATGCAAGCCGCTGCAAGCCAACATGTTCAGATTGAAGCGACCTGTGAAGTTCCACCCCGCAGGTGCATTTGTGGTACTCGGAAAGACGACCCTTTTGACCCGAAGGCGCTTTGGCGATCCTTAGCGGTTAGATCCCACAGAAAATCTATGAAAATCTAATACTGGTAATTCTGGAGTTTGCATGTCTACGAACCGGCAAGGTACAAACTTAGTAGTAAGGACGGAAATGTGACCGTCAACGCACTTTGGTAACTGCAGAACTGGGGACACACTATTGGTATTTATCAGTCTCACACGGATCATGATCTTTCAATATCTTTCAGACATTCAAGAGCTACTAAGATGATTGAGATTTTCAAGATGCTTATAGCGTTTTTTGGAATTATAGTGCATTTTGGAATTTAGAGCGGGTTAGCTAGTTTTGCAGAGGTCCTTGGAGATGACTCGCGCGCCGAGCTTGAGGAGTCGGACTTCGGCAGAGTCTTTGGGGTAATCTCGATGGCACTGTCATCAGGCAGTGTGAGGTCATGATCATATATATATATATAATTATATATATAAAGTTCAAATGGATTTAAGATGATTTGACATTTTAAGACCATGCCTTGTGACAAACTTGCATGCAAGATTGGGGGCAGTCCGGTTTGCTCTAGAAGAGCATGTTTGACGCACAGATCAGACACTAACTCGGAATCTAATGACTGTAGCATTGTAGCATGATGTTTTGGCAACATTTTTTCCAGGAACCAATGGAACCGAAGTCCCACGTGAAAGGCGTAGGCCACCCAGAGTGCAAGGAGCGTTGGCGCGAGTCGTTGATCTCATTGATCCGCTGTTCATTGCCATCCTGGAGATATTCTGAGTCCACACTGAACGCATCTGAACGCATCTGAACGCAGTCAAAAGACTTATGCTGCACTTGCTGCACTTGCTGCACATGTCCCGAGGTCCTCTCGTGCGCCAAAAGAGGGCTCTGTTGTGTCAGCTGCATACATGCACGATCATGCACGTTACAATGGCATATTATGGCATCATATGGTATGGAACCTATGCATAAGTATCACAAGTACATGCACGCAAATTCGATTTCTTAAGCAAGTGCATGCAGCAGAAGCATCTCAATGCTGCGATAGGCATCACTTCAAATTACCGTATGAAATCGCGCCCAAATCGAGATCATCAATGATCATCAGCAGCCGCTTGAAAACTTTCCATGCATATTTTATAAAATATTCTTCAAGCAGAAGACTTGTCGTACTGACCAGGTCACAGGTCTGATTGAGACGAGAAGGAGGTCAACGTTTTATATACGTGTGTTTTTCATAGCCCTTATGAAACGACCAGTCATGATTTCCTCGCACAAATTGCAGTAAGTTGAAATAAGTTGAACATGTTCCCGAAGTTGTTGGGTCTGCTTTGCGGTTTGCCAAAACTGTCGCGATGCACCGTATTGCCCAAGAGAAGAGGTACGACGCAAGCCTTGGCCAACCACTGCGGGGAGTTCCTATTCGCCCTGGGCTTAGTATGGCTCAAGGGCTCCCAGCACTGCGAGGATTCGCATCTCTGACCTGGTAGATCTGGGCAAACACGATGCCACGATGCTTGTTTTTAAATGTTTTTAAATGTTTTTAATATTTTACCAAATTTGCTAAATTTGCCAATGCCCGCTGAAGTCTTAAGCTGCACATAGCTGCAGTTACTATGCGCCTAGGCGAGGAGCCCTTGTGGCTGCTCTCAACGGACGATGAGGTTATGGAGCGGTAACGGTGATGGGACGTGATGGCATGTGATGGCATGTTGGGCCATGGCTTGCTTTCGCGGCGCCAGGTGATGTCGGTCACTGTCTCGCTTTATGTGGTGCACCTGGCACAACGCATGGCTGCAGTATGAATTGGCTTTCAGTTCAAGCATATTCAAGCATATTCAGTGATCCCAGCGGGTTCTACCGACACAGTTTTGAAGCAGTGTGAACACGGGTTGCCTTGCCTGGATAGTGAATCTATCATGCCCGAGTCGGTCAAACTGAGATGAGCTGAGGTAAATGGCTTTGAGTTCAGACACAAAGGCATTGAGGACAGCTGGAACAATCTGGAACAATCTGGAACACATGGTTGATCCATGTTGCGATCACTCGAAGTCTTTGCACTACTTTCCTTGTTCTGCTATGAATTTGCAATCCAGTACATTTCCCGCAATTTGCCACTAGCATTTGCATTCCTTGGCCACCATTCTTGCCAGCATGCCTTCTCGTTCGTGCCCTTCATTATGGTGCGCAACTGCAAGTTTCAGGCCGTTCACTTCATGACACATTTGTCGAAGTTTCTGGTGAATTCTGGTGATGCTGTGGTATTTTTGGTCAACTCAGTGCAAATTCCATATGGGGATATGCTTAATCTAAGTCAAGTCAAAACCCTCTGTGTTTTGTCAGTCTATCGCTTTCTGGCGGTCGAAATATTTAAGATCATTTAAATTCATTTAATTTAAGCATATTGAAGCATAGTTTGCATACAGCTTTCACATTTCACTACATTTCACACCTGATGCTACATGGTATGCAGCGGGGATTTGGGTTGTAGTTCGAGGCAACGACCAGTCATGGCGTCAACCTTGCAGAGTTCCGTTGCTTCAAGGCGTCCGGCGGATCTGCTTCTGCCATGTCAGGTAGTGTCTGGTTGCAACGTATTGAGTGCTGCACTCATGCTGTACTGTTGCTTTACTCGTACCATCCAGTGCTTGATTATGATTGATGTATACCATGTAATATTATATATATATATATTATGATTATATATGTATAGGCACATGTACATTGTAGATATTATCATTATCATGAATGACAATAATACTTATTATTAGTATTGCTATAAATTCACACACACACATACGCACATATGTATATATATATATATTATATATATATTTGTAGATATGTCTGAAGATAAAAGTTCAGAGGTCTCCATGTTCACCCATGGCGTTTGCCTTTACTTCGGGGCCTGGACCTCAGCACACGAGTCGCTTGAGATTGCACTACATAGTGCTGACAGCAAAAGATGCGACAGATGCTCTGCTCGGTGAATTCAGAAATTTAAAGACAGAAAGAGAAAAAAGACGGGTTTAAAAGATATACAGAACAAGCGCACACACACACACACATCACATGCATGCATGTTTACATTATTTTGCATTATGTACAAGCATGTTTGCTAAATTAGTCACTCAACGTCACTCATACACTTGGAAAAGTGGTGACATGTATGGCCGATCGTAGTGAAGCTGCATCTTGCTTGGGTTTTGGTTGATCGTGTGCATTGCACCTTTGGAAACTGTGCCAAGGTGCGAGAGAAAACCTTTGATCCAGGTGTAGCTGAAGAGAAGCGGTCTGCTTGGGTTCGAAGCTTTGACTCAGATGCGCTACTGCGCTACTGCGCTACTGAGTGCCAGTACAGTGCCAGTAACCGTGCCACCGAGTGCCATGGATGCTCAGCTGAGCGCCTGAAATTCCGCAATCAGATGCGATCCTTACATGTTTTTAACATATTTTACAGTAACATTACGTACAACTGATAAAACTGATATCATTTCCTGACGTGCCTCTGCTGGGATCAAGCGCAAGTGGCAGTTTGGCAGCAGTCACTCACGCACACAGGTGGCTTGTTTCAGGAATAGTAATCTGGTATGCAGATATATTGATATATTGATATATCATTCCAGATCATCTAAAATCTAAAATGTGCAGGTCCAGCAACAAATCTACAGATCAGCTTTTGTAACCATTCGACGAACGCCTAGCGCTGGTGCGTCCTCACCCA
Organism: Cladocopium goreaui; assembly: GCA_947184155.2. Classification (NCBI taxonomy): domain Eukaryota; class Dinophyceae; order Suessiales; family Symbiodiniaceae; genus Cladocopium; species Cladocopium goreaui. The sequence goes on along the minus strand of CAMXCT020002248.1, from coordinate 82,779 downwards.
TGAAGATGGAGACTGAGGATCAGGTGGCACAGCGCTATGAAACGCCAACTGCAGCTACTTTGGGTGTCACAGTCTTCTCTTTGAGCTTTCTGGGCCTCTTTGTTGCAGCTGCCGTTGCCGCAGAATCCTTTTGGGAATTCTGGGGTGTGCTGCTTTGGCCTGCTTGCCTCTTATGGATGAATTTGTGCGTCCTGGTGCCAAGCAAGAAGTTCCTGCAAAGACGAATGTGCACAGGCCTTGGCTGTGCGGCTCTATTCATTCTACCTCGGATGGACATTTGCAGAAAGGGACCAGGCTTGATCATTGGAGGGGCAGAGAGTGCAGCGACCATTTTGGTCACAGCTCGTGCCTTACAACTCCTGTCGAGGCTTGAGAAGAGCGAGAAGAGTGAGGGCTCTTCAGCTTCAGGAAGCCTTTGGGGTCGTTGGAGGCGCTTCTACCACATGGCCTGCCTTAGTTGGCACGATGTTGACAGGGTGAAGGTTTTGGAATCAGCTGAGCACAAATCTCACTATTGCTCAGTCTTGTATGACTTGATTTTGGCAATGCTGGGCTTGGTGATTTGTGCCGTGGCAGTGCATTTCCTTCCTGCTGCTGCTGTTGCAACCGGCTGGGCTGCCTGCATGTCGCTTGTTTGCTGCTTTGGCGCTGGATGTGTGATCTTTGGCTTCTACACCTTTGACCAGGCATACTTGTTCCTGCTTTCCTACTTCAATCAGCTTGGAGTTCAGTCCATCTTCGGACCTGGATTGTGGCAATCCCGCACTGTCAGAGATTTTTGGCGGCAGTGGAATCTTCCAGTACAAAGGATGCTCGTTCAAGGTGTTTTCCGGCCTCTTTGCAAGTCTGGCATCTCTGCAGATCTTTCTGGCTTCGCAGTCTTCCTGATCTCTGGTCTTGGCCATGCCTGGCCCCTTGTGGTTGTTGGTGCGAGAAACAAGCAGGTAGTGATGATGTTGATGTTCTTCGTGTCCCAGATCATCCCGATGAAACTTGAGTCCATGCTGCGGATTGAAAGCCGGCCTTGGGTATACGTGGTAGAAATCATCATGTCTCCTCTCTTTGTTTTGCCACTGCTTCAGCTTGGAGATCCGCGTCTGCTAATTTGGTGAGTACTGACGAGCTGATCAGTTGACGAGCTGCCTTTTGTCATTGTCTATGGCAAAATTTAGTAGCTTCACCTCACGGCATGCTGCTCTACAATTGCTGCAACGCTCTTTATGGTATGAGCTCCGCATTGCTGCACGGTACTGCACAGTTCATCTCGTCATCTTTCTCTTTTCATTGCCTTGCACTTCGCTCTGGGCGAGCCTGGCTTTGCTTCGCTGGCCTTGCTTGCAGCCTTTTTGCGTTTCACCGTCACGCCTGCTGTCGCTGTGCAGGCTGCCAAATATGTTTCTAGCAGGGCTCACAGTGTGCTTTTTTTTTTGGTACTTGTGCATGTTAGCTACTGGGTGAAGGTTCAGCCCAATCGCTCTTATAACATCATGACGTCTCAAAACCAACGGACTGTGGGTTTCTACCTGACTTTTCGCGAGGTCTTGGACATTTCCAGAGCCGTCCGGCTGGTTCGGACTTCAGATGCAGCGAAAAACTGAACAAGTAGCATCAAGAAACCAACCCATCCTGCTATGTCCTGCAAGGGTTTGGCAGACTGAAGTGTGCATTGACCCTCTGCCTGAGGTCACTCAATCACTATTTCCCAGCTTCCAAATTTGCTGTAGGCCTCTGGCGAGCGCTTGAACCCAAGTGTGGACAGAAAGTTGGTGTGGCCAAGTGGGCACGAAGTGATGCAGCACTGCATTTTCTTGGCTTTGCTACCTTGACATACCTTGACTATCTAGCAACTAATCTGCTAATTATCTCTTAATGATTGTCCTTCAATACTTTCTCATCCTGTAGTTTTGGCAAGCGTCAGCCTATGCTATCTCAAAGGTGCCTCGCACAAGCCGACGCATCATGGTGGGCAGCTGGGAATAGCTTTCTGACCGAGCGAAACTGAAAGTGCATAGTGTATTCTATGAAAAGCTCCCGCAGCCGTCCGTATCATACACAATGTCACCGCTGTGATGTACACACGCCAAGATTCCACGCGCCTCGCAGACACGACTGTATTTTTGTGGTTGCGCCTATTTTGCAGACAAGCTCTTGCTTGAAAGGCTGGGTATTTAGCACACCATGATGACTCCAACACCGTCTCTGCTGCGCCCCAAGATTGGGACAGAGGCCACAAGGAAAGACAAGTCTCATCAAGTCTCTTGAACATCTTGAACACGGGAACATGAAGTGCACGTACCTACCTACATGCATGCATGCATACATGCATGCATGCATGCATGCATGCATGCATGCATCATACATACATACATACATACATACATACATACATACATACATACATACATACATACATACATACATACATACATACATACATACATACATACATACATACATACATACATACATACATACATACATACATACATACATACTACATACATACATACATACATACATACATACATACATACATACATACATACATACATACATACATACATACATACATACATACATACATACATACATACATACATACATACATACATACAATAACATTACATAACATTACATAACATTACATAACATTACATAACATTACATAACATTACATAACATTACATAACATTACATTACATTACATTAATACATACATACATACATACATACATTACATTACATTACATTACATTACATTACATTACATTACATACATACATACATACACACACACAGATATATATATAAAGTCTCCGTCTTCTTTGCCCTTGGATGAAAACTTGTAGCAGCTTTGTGACCAGCTTCAAGGTGCTTTATTGTGAACTTCAACCTCAGCAAGGTGATAAGGCAATTCGATGCATTTCGTGGACAAGTTATGATAGGTTGATGAAGGTGCGAACGATACGGAACAACTAATCAGCGGTGAGTGTCACAAGCTCTCATGACCCCCTCTGAGACATTTTCAGACTTTTTTGGGAGACGTTTGCGACGATAATCAGGGGCGCTTGGTCATGTATGACAACGAGAACTGCGAGGAAAGTACTGGGCATTATGAGTGCTTGAAGTACTTGATGCAATCCTTGGTAAAAAGCTGTGTGTAATGATGCGTAGTGAAGTTAGTGAAGGATTGCCTCTCAGAAATCATATTGACGCCTCGTGGGTAGCCCAGCTTCACGTTTTTCTGAGACGTGAATTGTGAGTGGTAGAAGGCTGGTGGACAAAGTGGAAAGCCGATTATATAGCTTCTTTGGTTGTCATGTCATTGCTTTGCGGAGTTCGGTGTGCTGAGGTACCACTTGCACTGAGAAGGTTGGCATCAGCGCAGACCTCAAAGGAAACTGAAACTGGATCATCCTTTGGCCTTTGTACACGTGCACAGGGTGTGTCATATTGTGTCGAATTCCAACCTCAGTGCCAAAGAAGCATTCATGAAATGGTCATATCACGAAAGCTAGCTTGCTAGCTGGAGTTTGGTTTGCTTTAGCAATGCATTGGGGGCAGACTGGATACATACAGCCTCCACGATTTTGCCTACGGGTGGACAACCGAACGTGTAACATCTTGGGGTGGGGTGGGGTGGGGTATTAACCTCCTTGGTAGTAAGAACATGTAAGAACTTTCAACTACGTTATTGATTTCTCTAACATCTTGCACGGGGTGGGGTGGGGTGGGGTATTAACGTCCTTTGTAGTCAGAACTTTCAACTACGTTATTGACTTCTCTAACATCTTGCACGGGGTGGGGTGGGGTGGGGTATTAACGTCCTTTGTAGTCAGAACTTTCAACTACGTTATTGATTTCTCTGAAATCTTGCACGGGGTGGGGTGGGGTATTAACGTTCTTTGTAGTAAGAACTTCCAACTACGTTACTAACTTCTTTGACATTCCAACTGCTTCTCTACCAACTTCCAGCTACGTTAGCATCTCTTCTTCTAAGACATCTTCTAACTATATACGTTGTTATCTTCTCTATCAACTTCCACCTACGCTAGCATGTCTTGTAAGTTATCTTCCAACTAAGCCATGTGCACATATGTCCGGTCGTGGCCATGGTGCTGGGAATCCCCGAAACACGTAGATTTCCTCATGTATCTGACTGGCAAGATCTTGGCACAGATGTGACCAAACTGATGTCACCAGCTCTGCAGAAAAATAGCCGCTTTCATGTGCCAAAACCATCGCCACACTGTCACTTTGTGAATGACCCCCCCCAAAATAGAGTAGGGGATGAAATGTCAAACTTTGATGGCATGCGCACAGAAAAAACAATAAAACCAATGGAAACGAGACGCAAACTTGACAAAAAGAACTGAAACCCATTGCAAAACGCAAAACGACACAGAATCCACAAGCATCACAAAGGGCAACGCCGCCACGTTCAATTACCCACCCGGCGGGATGATTTTCATGTCGAACTGGTTTTGGGGCGCCGTTGTTGGACATGAATCATTTCGAACGTTTGCCCCCCGCCCTCCCCTCCGTGGGCTCAAACCCCGCTGCGTCCATCCAGCTGCTGGGTTTCATCTGCGACCAGGCGTTCGCATGCCCACGCACTCAGATATACAAGATAACATTCACCGTGATTGTTGTGAATGTAACGTAATGTAATGACAGTGTAATGCAATGCAATGTGATGTTGACAAACGCAGCAGTCGAATACATGCTATGCATCCAGAAGCGCCAATATGAACGCGATTTGACACACAAAATGTTAAATGATCATGGGTGATACCTTCACGCCGCAAGATTGAAGGTATCAAACGGGATGGAGCGCAGCCAAGCATAACAGTCCAATAAGCGGCAACGCATCCTGAAGCGTAAAGAAAAACACCGTTGCCGACATAAAATTGTCATGGATGATACCTTCACGCTGCAAGAATTGGTGCAGGTATCAAACGAACTGGAACTTAGCCAAAAATGACTCCCCAACACACGCTACGCACCCCGAAGCATTGAGATAAATGCCATTGGATACAAATGATCGTCATGGATAATACTTGCACGGAGGAGGATTTGGTGAAGGTATCAGGCAGGATCAAGTTTAGCCAGGCACAGCAGTTTAAAGCATGCTATGCTATGCATGAGGAAGCACCAAGATGAATGCCATAATCTAATCTGTTCCAATCTAGTCTAACCCAATCTAGTTTTGATCTAACCTAGTCTAGTTTAAATCTAATCTAACCTAATGTAGTCATAAACAAACACAATCTGTAAAAACTCCTGCAGTAAAACCATGTATAATATATGTCATCGATCTACTCTGAAGCGTTGGTTCAAAAAGAGCTGAGAGCTTAGCGGATTTGTTGTAGTATTTCCCCATTGTCGGTTGACCTGGTAAAATACAGGTTATCAGCCGTAGTCTCACTACTTTGCTATGGGGACCCCAATTGACCATCCTCTCGCCGTTCCAGGGTCAGGTCCATCGGCTATCGCTGTGCCCAATGTGGCCGGGGGCAACCCCGAGCCGATGGATGACGAGACAATGTTCCAACCCGTTGTAGCGTACTTTACCTTCATACAAAACAACCTGTCCCAGATCACTAGTGGGAATACCCTGCAAGTCATGAGGGAAGCTGAACAGAGGCACCTTCAGATAATGCACGGAGTAGTTGACTCAATTCGAAACGAATGGTCAAGTAGACTCGTAATGCAAGAGCAGGAGTATGAGCAAAGGCTGCAGGAGGTTGAAGGTAAGGCCATTAGTGCCGTCAACGAGGAGAGGAAACGAGGCGATGAGTTGGAGGTCAGGTTGAATCAGGCTCAGGCATCGCATGACAAAAGAATAGAGGATGTTAAGGCAGAGGCAAACACAAAGCATGATCAGAAAATTGCAGAGGAAAGGCAACGTATCACTAGTGAGTTCGAAGCTTCCTATGCACAGACAGTTGAACATGCAAAGAATGCCATAGCTGCCACAAAGAAGCAATATGAAGATCAGGCTGCAATTGATCAGGCCAGGTTCATCAGTTTGAGGACCGAGTTCGAGAACTACAAGAAGGAGATGGCCGACAAGATCAACGAGGCAGCGGCTCAGAACCTTAGCCTTCAGGACCAAATCGATGACCTTCAGGAGCAGTTAAAGCATGTTGCCAAAGCGCAGCATGCCTCCGTTCCGAGAGCATCCGTCCAGAACGCTGAGCCGGCCGCTACCACTAGCGTGCCCCACTTCAATATTGCCACCCCCAAAGCATCCGATGCACAGGCTGCCAAAGGCAGTGATGAGCCGATTCATGAGTTGAAAACGCCTGCAGTGTTGGCACAAGAAGCAAAGGCCAAGTTGGATGAGCTGCTCAAAGGTGGCAGTCCCAAGCAAAAGCCGGCTGTCGGCAACGACCAGCCCCAATTGCCAACGCAGTCAGGGTTTTTCACTCCCACTGAAGCTATCAAAACTCCCCCAAATGACTCCCCTAAGAGCGTAACCAAGCAACAGCAAGTGATGGGTCCCTCAGATCTTATTGAATTGGTGAAAGCCTTAACCCAAAGGGAAGAGAAGGATAAGCCAAAAACTAAGGAGGCCGAAATCATCAAGCTGAACAACATGCCCGCTCCGGAGTCGTATAGGACTTGGAAGAATCATGTCAGGGATGAAGTGAAAAGCTGTTCAGATCGCCCGGATGAGGCATGGCTCTGGCTCAACGAGGTGTACGATCAAGAGTGCACCAGAGAGCAGTTGGAGAAGAAACTCCAGGATCCTGGAAAGTTCCTCACGCTGGATACAAAGTTATCAGCAGCGCTCACACGCTCAGCCGGAGGGGACCTCGCAACCAGGATCTTGAATTTCAAGGAGCAGCAATCCCGAAAAGGCATCCAGGTCAGGGGAAGGTATGTTCTGCTCATGTTTGAGGACTACTTCAAGACATCAGAAGAAGCAGGTAGCCTTTACAGAGTAGAAGATCTTTTGGGTGTTGTCAAAGTAGGCGATACTGTCCAGGATCTCCGAAGATTTATCAACAAATGGGATGCTACCCTAGCTGGCATGGCTGTCACCCCCGATGATGCTGTGTTAAGGGACATCTTGTTGAGGCAGATCCGACCAAGTCAGTTGCTGAAATATGACATCGAGATGTTTGACCGTGCACATGAGAAATCCCATGAAAAGTCTTATAGTTTTCTTCACCAATCCATGAAGAACTTGATCGATCGTGAACGATTGAGGGAGAACAGGAACCGCATCGCGGAGAAGAACAAGGCTGGGATCAAGGACACAAAGGCCGCACCTGCCAAAGGCGATGGTCGCGGTGGCCGAAAGGGCTCTCCAAGTCGTGGTAGATCGCAGGAACGAGGTGGCAAAGGTGACAAGATTTGCTATAAGTTCCAAAAGGGTACCTGTGATAAGGGGAAGAAGTGTCCATTCAAGCATGTCAAAGATGACAAATCTCGAACTCAATCACCCAGAAGAACCAAAACACGTTCACCATCAAAGGGCAATAAAGATGATAAGGGGAAGAAGATGTCCAAGGAAGAAATGGCCAAAACCCCATGTATCTATCATGCCCAGGGAAAGTGCAGACGTGGTGACAAATGTTTTTATAAGCATGATGACAAAGCCGCTGCCGCCACCAAAGACACCAAAAGGGCCAATTCACCCGCTCCCAAGAAGAAGAGCAAGGATTCCACAGCCGCTCCATGCCTGATCCAGAAGTTTGCATGCATCGTCCGAAAACAGCCGAAGGCAACTTCGTGCTCTGATGAGTCAAGTGTCAGCATGAAGCGTCTTAGATTCCGAAAGGCCCCACATGTGATCGAGGTGAAAGCAGTTGGTCGTCAAGTCCCAGTCAAGCACCGTCCAAGAGAGTTCACTAAGGTGTACAAGACAGCTGAAGATGTTCCAGTTTCATCCAAGGTTGAACAGCATGAGGCTCAGGTTCGTGCAAGACAGCTTCAAGAAACTGTGAAACTTCATGATTCAGATGTTGCACCTAGTTGTGGGTTTTGTTGTTGGAATGAGGACACACGTGACATCACATGCAAAGAGTGCAGGTTCATCAGCGGTCCCAAAGCTCTTAGAGACATTGGTCGTTTCCCGTCAATTGCCACAGCTGCGCCAAAGGCCGGCGTTAGTTGGCTTGTCGACTCAGGTAGTGAATCTGATCTTGTGTCCAAGGGTATGTTGAGGGATGTTAGCGCCAAGAACTGCCGTGCAGCCGAGCATCCGATTTCCTTAGTCACAGCCAATGGTTCGACCGAGGCTAATGAGGTTGCTGATGTCAAGTTGTCCGCATTGCCAGATCCCGTGCATCCGTATGTACTTGATCATACCCCAGCTGTGCTCTCCGTAGGAACAAGATGTGTAGATCAGGGTTACAGTTTCGTATGGCCTGCCAATGGCAAACCAATCCTAGTCCGTCCAGACGACAAGGTCGTCCAGCTCAAGATCGAAGGTCATGTCCCAGTCTTGGATGATAGTTGCAAGGTTTATCCCAAAGATCAATTTCAAAAGGATAAGCACCTCAGAAAGTTGTTTGCAATGCCGACCTCACGGTCGAGCTCGAAAGCCAAGCGGGACGAAGTCCAGGATGAAGAGCAATTGGACGAGCTGGTGGAGGATGACGCTCAGCAGGAGTACATCCGAAGCCGCAAGACTGAGGATTTGCTGGCTGAAGCTGCAAGTACCCAACATCAGTACACTCATTTCCCCAAGAACCCCTTTTGCAGAACCTGCCAACGAGCAAGGATGATGGCACCTCAGGCACGAAAGAAAGGTGGTCAGAAGAGAATCGAAACTGAAGAGTTTGGTGACCACATCATTGGGGATCATGTCATTATCAAGAAAAATGTAGAAGAGGGTTTCAGGGGGGAGCAAGTTGCATTGGTGTTGAAAGATCTGCACACCCAATATCGATATGTCTACCCTAGCCAGTCCAAGGACTCACAAAGCTGTGTTGATGGTTTGAATCACTTTATTGGATCAAAGGATGATGTTCAAGTTGTGTACACTGACAATTCCCCAGAATTGATCAGGGCCATCAAGGATTTGGGTTACAGACATCAAACTTCCATTGAATATGTAGATTCATCAAAGTCTTTTGCTGAGCGCGTTGCCGTGAAGCAGTTGGGCCAGAGGGCCGCGTGGTCCCCCAACAATGGCTCAACAGAACCACGGCGCCAGGCGTTCCTCCCGAGGACCGGCGCCGGCTCGATCTCGTGGTCCACGGGGCCACCGCCTTGGGCGTGGCTCTATGCTGCGATGTGACAGTCGTCTCGCCCCTCACCAGCACAGGGCGACCTCTCCCCCGCGCGGCAACCCACGACGGGACCGCCTTGCAGCTGGCACGAGCCCGCAAGCACCGTCGGTACCCAGAGCTGCTCCGCGCTGGAGGCCACCGCTTCCTCGTGCTCGGCGCCGAACTCGGCGGCCGCTGGGACCAGGAGTGCCACGATCTCGTGCGCACCCTCCTCGCTGTGCGAGCCCAGCGCGAACCTGCGGCCATCCGGGCAGCCGCCATTTCTGGCTGGCGCCGCCGCTGGTGGGCGGTCCTCGCCTGTGCGCTCCAGCGTGCAACAGCCAGCACGTTGCTGGGCGGGGTGTGGGTGGCTCCGGCTCAAACCACCGGCACCGCGCCCACTTTGGCAGCCGTGCTGGACTGGGCTGACCCTCCAGCCCTCAGCCGCTTGCCGCTGCGCTAGCTGTCTCACCCGTTTCACCCGCTCCCGCGTCACAGAGCCGGGATGGAGGATTGTCGCCGCCATGGGAAGGGATGGTTGGGTTATATTGGGGAAGTTCGTCAGATGTTGGAAGGTGCCCGGAGCAACTTGTTGCAATCAGGACTTCCTTTGAAGATGTGGCCATTGGCCATGCAGCATCACGCGACCGCGATCAATGCAAGCCCCCAGCTTGACGGCAGTGAATCCCCGTGGCAACTCAGGTTTGGTGAAGAGTTCCCTGCTATGCACATTCCTTTCGGCGCCAAAGTGTTGTTCTGGAATAACCCCAAGAGGTTGGATAACACATCAGGTAAACTCTCCCCAACAGCAAATGAAGGAATTTTCCTTGGGTATTACATCCAACCAGGTCATGATTGGAAGGGTGAATACTTAGTTGCCAAGTTGGAAGCCGCAGATTATCATGTCAACTGGGGTGCATTGACAATCCAAAGAACAAAGAGGTTGGAATTGCCATCCGAGGGTTTCATCTTTCCTTTGAAAGCTCTGATTGACTCGAAAGCACCCAAAGCCGATCGCCTTGAGGATCAGGTCATTCCGCAGACACCTAAAGCTGTGCCACTTGAGTCCAGTTTGCATCCGCCACAAGATGAGTATGAATACGAGCCAGGAACGCCTCTACCAGCCGACAGCGATGTCGAGCCTGATGCACCCGAAGCGCCCGTATTTCCAGATCTCAAATTGACCCCCAAAGGTGAAATTATTCCAGATGGACATCATTGGGATGGTCACCGGATTGTACGTAACTACAAAGGTTCAAAGCGTCCGGAGGGGATCGACTCAGAACTGTGGAAGATGTTAGGACCCCAAGATAGGAAGTTGATCATCGAGGAAGAAGCAAAGAAAGCAGCCAAGGAGCAGGAGGAAAAGCCAGCATCGTCATCTGGCAGCAAGGGCAAAAAGAAGAAGTCTTCACCGGCCCGGCTTGAGGCAACTCAATGCCCTCCTGCAACTGCAAAGCTCGTAGGCAATGTTTGGGAAATTATTCCAGCCACTTCCCAAAAGTTTTCCGTGCCGGCAATGCCAAAAGCTGCCGCGCCTGCCACAATTGAGCACCGGCCTCGAATTAGAGAGCTCGTCAGAGAGAAGATCAAGGAACTTGAGTTCAAGGTCGCACTCGAGCTTTTCGCTTCAGTTGCTAGGCTTGTATCAAAAGATGAGATTGCCAGCAACCCCAAGGCCAAGGCCGCCCTTGATAAGGAGTGGGATAATCTCCGTAATAAGGGTGTTTGGGATGAGAAGCGTGTTCGTGAATGCCGCGACATAGTAGCTGAGGCTCGTCGCAATGGCCAAACTGTGCACCTAGGTCGAATCTTTGAGGCTTGCTATGAGAAGGGTTCTGAATTGCCTGAATCAGACCCTCGCCGGAAGTTCAAGGGTAGGACGGTTTTCCAAGGGAACAATGTCAGGGACGAGAATTCCGATCACGCACTCTTCAACGAGTTAGGCTCTTCCCCAGCATCCATGGAAGCAGCAAAGCTGCTAGATGCTTTCGGTAGTCAGCCCGGATTCTCCAAACAGCAGGAAGATGCAATCCAAGCCTACATACAAGCCCTCTTCACAGGGGTGCCCACATGGTTGTCACTTCCACGCAACAGATGGCCCAAAGATTGGGAGAAAAAGTGCTGGCAACCCATGGTTCCTATGTTACTCGCCCTTTATGGTCATCCCGATAGCGGGGGTATTTGGGAAAATCATTTCAATAGCCGTGTGGTAAAACAGGGTTGGAAGCAAATTTTACCTGACATGTGGCATTCAATTTTTCATCATCAAGAGCTCAACTGTCTTTTGGTTGTGTATGTAGATGACTTCAAGATGGCTGGCCCCACCGCCAATCTGGAAAAGGCATGGGCAAGCGTCAAGGCTGCAGTGAACATTGGTGATCCTGAGCCATATGACCGCTACTTTGGCTGTATGCACCGTGAATTTCAAAACATCCGGTTGCCTTCGCAGGCACACCCTTTCGCATTCGCCTTTGAAGCCAAGAAGTCAGCAGCCGCACAACACAGAACACAAGACTGGTGGGAGCATGATGAAACCAACATGGCATGGATCAGACACCACATACAACCCCGAAAAAGATTGTACCAGCCGGTTGATGAGGGGGGAGATGTAACTTGTCAAAGCACGAGTCGCATAACTTTCTTTGACAAAAAGGTCACATTGAAAAGTTGTCCTAGCATCACCGACGGGAACAATCAGGGGGGCTATGATGTTTATACAGATGATTGGAAAACATCTAGCAATCAAGCAAACGAATTTTGGACAGGAAAAACAGTTTTCTGTTATGGACAGGACGGACCTGACAAATTCAAGCAGTTTGCAATGGCAAGTAAAGCCAGACCAGGACCACATCGCGACAAACGCGAGGCGAAAAAGGAAGCCAAGGCCTCTAAGTTCAGGGGGGGTGATCACGCTGTGAAGACAAAAGCTGGCGTCATGGCCAAGCCCGTGAACTTAGTGAGGTATGACATGAGTGATTTCCTGGGGTCCTGCGTAGAAAACTATTGTAGTCTTGCAAAAGTCAGCCCATTGTCCTTAAAAGAGGTGCCAACACCATTCACAGATGCTGGCATCGCACGGCCCACACTCAGTGAAGATGAAAAGCCTGGCAAACTCCAGCCAGTGGCCAGCAAGATCTTGATGAAGATACTATTTGCCGCCAGAATGGCAAGGTTCGATTTGTTGCGTGCCACACAAAGCTTAGCATCAAGAGTGACAAAATGGTCCATAGAATGCGATGTTGCCTTGCACAGATTGGTGTCATACATTCATTGTACAAAGCACCATTTCCTAGAGGGTTTCATTGGGGATGCCTTTGATGAATGCCAACTCTGGCTTTTTGCCGACGCAGATCATGCAGGCGAACATGATAGCAAGAGTACCACTGGCAGTGCCATTGTGCTTGTAGGCCCCAACACGTATTACCCCTTAAATGCATTCAGTAAGAAACAAACGGTTGTTGCAATATCTTCAACTGAGGCTGAGGTAGTTGCCGCAAATCACAGCATGAGAGCCGAGGGCATTCCAATGCTGGCCCTGTTTGAGCAGTTGAACCTTTTCAAGAAGCTACAGGGAAAGCCAGCTCGCGATGCCGCGAAGCCCCAAGAAGATGCCGTGTTCACTAGGATCGACCCTGAAATTGATGAAATCCGTAATGGGAACGTCGATACAGGTTGTAGTGCAGCGGACATCAACTCCCTCAAGGCCAGTTTCCCTGAATTTTATCAAGTCAAATTTATGGAGGACAACCAAGCGACTATCACAGTCATGTCCACCGGTTCATCAGCATCCATGAGACACATGAACAAAACACAAAACATCAACTTCAAATGGTTTAAACAACAATTTGAATGTAAACAGTTCGATCTTCTCAACGTAGGAACCAGTTTCCAAGTTGCAGACATTCTTACAAAACCTTTTACCCGACCAGCCCTTTGGTTGCATGCCATTCATCTCATTGGCATTGGCCCGACAAAGGTGGAAGAAGCAGCAGCCCGCCACACCGCGGCGCCGAACTCCACTAAGGTGCCAAAACTAGCAACCGCTGCCGGGAATCAGGGGGGCTCCCAAAAGTCTTTTAAGCCCAGAATGTTGATCGAATTTTGCTGCTCTGATGATTCGAAGCTTAGTACCCCAAGAAAGTCCAATGAAGATTGCCACTGCATTAGGGTTACCGAAAAGGAAGATGGTACCACTATCAGCTGTCGGCAACGGCTAGCCTCCCAAATCCAAGATTTCAGAAATGATTTCAATGACGGCACTTTGATACTTTATGCATCGTTGCCTTGTGTTGGAGGTAGCCCATGGGGGAACGTGAATGGCCTTACTGTTGAGGGTCAAGAAAGAATCAAAGAGCAACAAAAACAGTTTACCAAGTTGTTCAAATCTTTTGTCAAACTTGTGGATGAAGTTTATGATGAACGAACCTTGATAGCATTTGAACTGTCCAAGAATTGCAAATATTGGAGATGGCCGATGGTTAGAAAATTCCTCATAGAACGATCCATGACTACTCATCACTTTGATGGTTGTATGTTGGGTGTTCTTGGAAACAACGGTCAACCAATGAAGAAAAGTTGGACCATTGCAGGAAACTTCAAAGAACTCGCAGTGTTAGACTCGTTTAAATGTGATGGCAAACATGAGCATGATCAAAGTAGGGGCAAAGCTCTTAAACTTGCTGAGAGCTATACCTTCAAGTTGACCGACATGCTCCATGAGTGTTTCCGGGTAGCTGTGGTGGGCCAAACATCCAAAAGGATTTCACCCGCTGTCATTCGTGCCTGTCCTGCTAAAATGGCTGACTCGCGATTTGCCACAGCACACCCGGCCAGCCGCGAGGCTGCGCTCGAAGCCACACGTGAGGCTAACAAAGAAGCATGGTTGCTCCTTCACAATCGCATTTTGTTTGCATTGGCCATGCGCAATGAAGGTGAGAATCAGGCTGCTCAGGACCTCGTGGATGGATTGATGACCGAATGGACGCCGGCCTCGGCCCTGAGGTTCTACGGTCGAGAGGATCCGCTTGCAGAATACCTTAGCTTCTGCTTTTTGCCAAAGGAGTCCCACATTGAAAAGATCATGTTGCCAGAGATGCCTGTCAATGAAGTAATCTGGATCTTAGTCTCTGACTCGTCATGTGCATTGATCACAGGGCGTAGGAAAACACTTAAGAAGTTTGACCTGTCCGAGCATTACCGGCAGCGCAAACCTAAGTATGTGACTGAGTTTATCCATGAGATGCTTTGGGGCAAAACTCTGCAGAAGTTGGTCAAACGTGGGATTGAATTGGCCGCGGACGCCCGCGAGCGCTATCCTGATGCCCGCATCAACCTGCATTTGTCCTGGTTCGGAAATGAATTGGTAGGTGAGGATGGGATTGCCCAAAATCCAAATTGGCCATACGACGGCCCCAACGGGCACTGGCCCACGATCTTGGATGATTGTGAGCGCCATTTGACTTGGTTTGTCAACAAGGCCCGGGAGTTGGATTTGCAGTCGGCCGGTCTCACGACCGCGCCTTGGTCCGCTGACTATGGCATCCATCCTATCTTTGACCAGTTCTTTGATGCATTGGAGCCAAGATTTAAAGCTCTAACCAGCAGCCTGCAAGGGCTTGCCAATCCGAAGTATCCGTGGCTGAAAGCGAAGGGGTACGCCGATGCAATGGAATTCAGAGACCAGTGGCATTTCGCCAACTCTGAAGAAAATCGCACGCGTCTTGCCGCTTATTGGACAGCGACATTGTTCGCTATTGACTGCGGATGGCGGGTTGGCCGAATTGGTTTGGAGCTTACTCAGTGTGGCCAAGAAACATGGGATGATTTGCGGAGGAACATGAGCGCCGTCCTCGACGAGCTGCCAAGATCCCATCAGGAGACATGTGCAAACATCACCAAGTTGCTTTTTGGAGAGTCCCGAAGACACATCACGCCGACGGGCAGGTCATTCACCAAGGAGGACGTTGAAGCTCAACAACCAGACACCGAGGACTACATCGACACCAAGACGATGCCTTCTGGAACTTTTGCTGAGCCTCCCAAAGATGACCCTTCAAAGGCCGCCGGCGACGGCGAGCCCGCTGCACCCAGCAGAGCAACAATCCTGGTCCAAACGGCTGAGGTCATGTTGAAGTCGCGACCGAAAGCAGCACCAGTCCCAGTGGATGAGCCCGCAGATGACAAAAGAGCCACATCCAGCCAGTACCAGCCGCAGGCAACTGCGCGCTTAGAGGAACATGCATCCGGCCACGTGAAAGCATATTGGATGGAAGAGCACTTGCCTGAATACCAATATACAATGGTGACCAATGCAGACGGGGAAGATGTGCCCGGGATCCTCTTTGAAGGTACGGCCTATGAACTGGAACTGCTATCGGCATCCGACGTTGAGACCATTGCTGGCCAGACTCGTGTCGACAAGAAATTTTCCGATTTTGCAACCCGTGTCAACAAAGTTTGCAGGGGGCATGGATCCTGTGCCAAGGTGCCAATGGACAAAGACCTTTGGATCGACTTGGAGGATTTTGCCAAAGCCTTCCGCAAGGAAGTGCCCCCAGATGTTTTCATCACTGTCGCAAACCTATTTGGCACCGCAATGAAGATCGACAAGCATGGCAAGAGTAGGTTCCAATTCTTGTGTGCAAAGATCTCCCATTTTCCTGTCGACAATGGCCTAGGCATGCCGTATTATCCTGTGAAAATCCGTGCAATTCAGGGTCATTCCGAAGCTGCCTTGAAAACCGCCGGGGGTCTTTATGCCAATTCAACCATGGTGTATTGCTCAAACCAAGTATCCCCCGAGCGAAAAGCCGCCTTCACTGGCGTGCCCTTGTGTGCCATGACTGAGGTCCCTGAAGTTGTTTTTCATCGCACGATGAGAAGCAGCTGGAAGAGCATCGCACAGAACGGCCTGATCCCAGGCGGCGGTGACACAGTCAACAGTGGCCGTGCTCATATCTACATGGCAGAACACTGTATCGGCACACAGGGATATCGATCTGGATTAAGAGCAAAATGTCCAGTCGAAGTCAAAATCGCAATGCGGCAAGCAGTTGAAGCTGGTGTCATCTTTAGTCGCACAGAAATGGATGGTATTTTGTGTTCAGAACGCATCCCACCGCAGTTTCTGGTCAGCATCTCAGAAGATGGACAGGTGCTTTGGTCCCGCGCCGAGAGCAATCTCGAGCCCAGCTCATGGACAGGCGCGGAATCAGCCTCAGCACCGAAATCCAGAGCGGTCACCCTGACTGCCCGAGATGATGCAAATGACGACCCAATGGATGACACCAGCACGGGGCGACCCGATGCCAAGTCCACTGATGATGCAGCCACTGCCCCAATGCAAGTTGACCAGCCGCCCGCAAGGACGCGCCGTGTTTACATTGCACCAAAGTACTGCGAACCTTTCATGGGCTCCTGCCCCCTCTGCCAGGTCGAGTACGTCAGTGGCCAAGTGACATGCACCACATGTGGATATGAGCCACTCCCAGTGGACGAAAGTGGCGAAACAAAAGAGGCCGACAAACCCAACAGGAGGACCCGCATCCTTGAACGGCGAATGCAGAGTCTCGCCGGGTTCGGAATGTTTGGGAAAATGAGCGGCAGCTTGTTGACGGCTTTGACAAATGAGCAAGCCGATCTTCTTCGCCGGGAACTGGGCCCCAGGGGAATCACATCCGTGGAATCAGCAGTCCTCAAAGACTGCCGCGACAGGCATCGACGTGCAAAAGCGCTGGGCTACGAGGACGTGGAAGATAGATTCGCCAGCGACGTCACTTTTTGCGACCGCATCCACGGTGAGGGGAAGGGCCTGCAGGAATGTATCTTTGATGATATGTTCGCATACGCTAACCTCCCCGATCCCCCCAGGACCAAAGCTCAGATCTCGGCTGGCGTCGCCGCCAATGCCCAAAATGAAAACTGCTTATCAAAGTTGATTTTCATGTCCCAGCCTCGAGGTGTGGAAGGGTTCCCAGTTGAGTTCCGCAAAACATGGAAGAAAGTCTGGGGATTCATGTTCGGCCGCCACATTTTTACAGAGGATGAATATGTCAGCTACATCGGCCGTCGTGGCGCATTCCGTGGCCTGCTGACCTGGAAGGGCACCGTCCAAGTTCCTTTTGATGGCACTCTTGAATTCCTCGAAAAGCTGTATGAGGAAAACCTTCCATTGGTTCGGGGCAACCTTGAACGCAAAGAGAAGCAGAGCGCCGCTGCAAAGGCTGGAGGTCCTGGAGGTCAAAAGGCCGACCCCACGGTCGCGCCCACCACTGAGCGAAAGCGCAAAGCCGAAGCTGATGCATCCGCCACCGCACATGATGACACAGCCGCCTCAAGCTCTGCTCGCGCAGACGCCTCGCACGCTGATGCCCCAGTTGATCCCAACAATGCACCATTTCTTGCACCCGAACCACCAACATCCAAAGCAGGAGCACGACCATTCTTGGAGCCTGAGACGCCGCCCACTGCAAAAGCAGCAAGCACAGTCACATCGAAGGCTGCAAGCTCCGGTCGCCCGGATGCCTCTTGGAGTTGGAATCGTGATCACTATGGTGCACGCCGAGAATGGAGTTTCTGGCGTGGGGCTTGGTATTACCGTGACGAGGCCGGCAGCCGTTGGATCTATTGGAACCGCAGGTAGACGATGATTTTCTTTTGTAGCATAGCGCAAGATGCGGCATGGTAATGTGCCTTCCTTGCAACGCTGCGCTTGGTTTTACGGGCTTGAGCTTTTTAAAGGGACCTTTGAAAGACTGCATAAAATGATTAAAACCAAATAAACAGATTTGGCTACCCGCGAGGGTATGCTCTTCTGGGTTATTCGTTCTCCGCAGTCGTCCCTGCTCGCCCGAGGGGGGTGTAAAAACTCCTGCAGTAAAACCATGTATAATATATGTCATCGATCTACTCTGAAGCGTTGGTTCAAAAAGAGCTGAGAGCTTAGCGGATTTGTTGTAGTATTTCCCCATTGTCGGTTGACCTGGTAAAATACACAATCTAATGTACTGTAATGTCATGTGCTGCAATGTAATGTAATGCAATGACATGTAATGTAATTTAGTTTAATGTAACGTAATGTAGTTTAATGTAATGTAAGGATAGAACAGCCATGAACAACCACTTGGATTCTTGCACTCCTTGTCCCCAAGACGTTGCATGAAAACATGGCCCAGTCTTGACGAGGAATGGCAGATGCGCATCTTAAGATTCCCAAGCATTCTTGCTCGATGGATGTATGTACCTAAGTTACCAGATTCTAAGCCTGGGTTATTTGTTTAGTGGAGAAGGGATTTGGCGCGACCTTCTTTCTCAAGCTTACTGTAATTCAAACATTGAAATCGAAAAGGTCACGCCACATATGCTCTCAACATACATCTCTCCTTGCGCAACTACTTTCGTCCCCTTCCCGTCGGCCTCAAGTCTACAGAGCCAACCCTGCCATGTTGTATGAAACCTTTCCGTTTTTTATT
Source organism: Cladocopium goreaui (assembly GCA_947184155.2). Classification (NCBI taxonomy): domain Eukaryota; class Dinophyceae; order Suessiales; family Symbiodiniaceae; genus Cladocopium; species Cladocopium goreaui. The sequence continues at coordinate 64,079 of CAMXCT020002248.1, read as the reverse complement.
CAGCCCCTCTTGTCCGTGATGGCTTCCTTCTTACCAAGTTTTTGCAGCTTGGATTGTATGCTTGTCCTGCCGCATTAGGTCACTTGGTTCACCCAGTCATCACATCCCTCATCGCTAGTTGAGAGTGAAGAATTGGCTGATTTCTGTACTTGGTATCAAGTATGTGCAGAAGCCTGCCTTTACCTACCAGCATGTCCCAGCCATGTCCAGAGGGGACCCCATTTCTCCCACACAGATCATTGGATCATATTATCATATTTGATCAGTTTACGTACTCTTGCTGTATTTGTGTCACCTTGAAAAGCCGTTGCAATTTGGGAATATTTGGGAAGCCTGGGGCAAATGTCGACAATGCTGCCAGGTAGATCTTAGGATTGCAGGTCGCGCAACTCGCACTCCCCAGCACGGAATTCTGCATTATGTTTTTTTGTTTGGGCCCCCTTTTAAGTCTGAATGACAAATGACAGGCTGTGCCACGCGTCACATTCACTTCACTGAGGTTGTACCTGCTTTACCGTGGAGCAGCACCTATTCTCTGCCCGAACCATCGCTGAACGGAAGTTGTGGCTGAGGCTTCAACCCTCTGTTTGCGTGAGGTGTGAAGCGTGAGGCTTTATACACCAAGCATTCATGACGAAAAGCATTCTCCGCACGATGCTTGTGGCGCTTGAATGATCTCTTACATGCGCCCACACACACATATATATAATATATATATATAATTTGTAAATAGATACACACACACAACGTATATTATACACCACGTATGGCCATGTAAATGCGCGGAATACTGTATATGTATATATATATATAAATATCTTTTCATGGGTGATTGGGTTGCTGTGAGGCTCACAGCAGCGTGATAGGATGTAGAACGCGGTTTGGCTGCCATAGAGATAGTAAGCTTCATTTCCCCCATCCGGGCCGCAGGGATTTGAATGCTGAGTGAATTTTGTGAAGATCCGGCCTACGAAGGGAATTGAGCAGTCACTGGAGGATTTAGATGGCAGCAAATTTGGGCCAGACTGGATTTATCTGTGCTGTTCGCTGGAAGTTTTTCAGAGCCTCGGTGGCGGGAAGCTTTGGTTGTTGGTGCGGAAAAGGATTGGACTCAGTTGGCAGTGTGCACCAAGAAAGCAGAAGAGATAGCCTCTGGTGTTTGCAGCTTTAGCTTCAGTGGCAAGATTTACTGTATTTTCTGCTTGAATGCCAAATGCACCAGCTGCATGCAGCATGTTCCAGCACGTATGTCGAATTTGGAGTAGTGACTGGAGACCTGGTGAGCGAGGCAAAGCAACTTCTGAACAGCGACTCGGAGCTGCAGTGTGCCACGGCGTCCGAACCAGATCGGCGGCGCAAAGGCAAAAACATCGCGACAGCCGGAAGCCCAATGCGAGGCAGAGCGAGAGCGATTCAAGCAGCGAGGACGAGGCAGAGCTGGAAACTTTTCTAAAAAGACGCAAAAGCCATGGCAAGAAGAGGCTACGCCCACCCGAAAGCTGCCAAGCTCGAAGTTGCCAAAAGGCAAGAGGTTCAAGTTTCCCAGCCAGGCCAGGGAGGACCGCAAGTGCAAGGAGGAAAAGCCCGACACCCAGCAGATCTTGCTAGATTCGCTGAAGGGAGGAGGAGTGATCCTATCAGGGCCTTGCTAGCCCGGTGCCTGTAGCTGTCCAAGTCTCTGGGGAAGAAGGGAGAAAACAGGCGCAGTCGGAGAAGTTCAAGTTCGTCCGCAAGCGACACCAGCCAATCCGAAGCCAGTTCAGCCAGCTCGGAGACCGCCCGTCGCCTCGCAAGTCTGGACATGCAAAGGCCATCGAGAATTACCGAAGCTAAAAAAAGATAATTTCTTGCCGACCCCTTCACCATGTCCGTCAGAAAGTACGTCAAAGAGGTCGAGGAATCCTTGGGAGCCGTGGGTCGGCCCTTCAGGCTTTCAGAGGCCGGGCGGAAGATAGCATGGGGAAAGCAGAAAAGCCTGCAACGAGTACACTTCATGTTGTCGGAAATTCTCGAAATTATATGTGGCAGGGCAAGAACGAAAAGGCTTGTTTGCAGGTGACCTTGTGCCCGGAGCACCGACCAGGCTGCCATAGACTAAGACTGGTCAATTGCCTGGGCGATTTGCCATTTGCAAGATCCATTCACGAAGCAAAAGTGGGGAGGCGAGCCGGAGGAGCTGCAACACATTGCGTCGTATCTCAAGAGCATGTGCGAATAAGAGCGGAACACGGAGCGATTGAGACAAGCCGGCGCCAGTTCGTGGAATCCACCCGCAGAGGAATCTGGAAAAGGTCGCACCAAGAAGAACAAGAAAGCAAAAGGGAAAGGCGAGAAGCCAGAGAAAGGAGAAAGACAGGAGGAGGGCGCAAACCCGTGAGCCGGCGCGCGTCTTTTCAAAAACCAGATTCTGCGAAGCCAGACTCTGAATGTAATTCGTTGTTAGGAGAACTCTTTGATAGCGACGGTTCTTTCGGAAGATTTCTTCGGCCCATGCATGAAACAGCTTCCACCGAGGAGTCGGGCCTAGGACACCCTTGAAGAAAGGGATTGACGTTCCTCTTTTTCCGTCTAAGCTGGTTTTGCCAGAAGAACTTGGTGTCGCCAAGGGTGCTCGCCAAAGAGCACGTAGACGAGGCCGTGGGGTTAGTTGGTTTTGGACAGATATTTTGTGGAACCTTTTTACTTTTTTAGAGGGGGTTGCCCATTCAGTCGATCTGACCAACTATATTTGGTTCGACGTGCTCAGGCTGCACCCATAATCATAAAGCCAATAATGCAAACAATTCGTCTTACCGGCCGGGCCCCATTACCATAGAAGAAATGTGTGAAAATGCGAAGTTTGTAAACCCTGAGCGCATGTCGCTACCAGCCGAGGCTGGCATCTTGGACCCGCGGCAATTCCTCAAAGGTGATTTCTCCAAACTATTACCATTGAACAACCGGTGAAGGGACATATGAAAGTAACCGATGAAGATTTACCAGCTGTGTACCGCAAACTCATCAATTCAAAAGTTGCTGTTCTGATCCCAACCGAAATGGCTCTTAGAGACCATGAGGGGAATATAGCATCCGGAGGTTTATTCGCGGCCCCCCATATAGGAGCATTCTAACCGGGTCATTTTAGATCGCCGACCGGTGAACCAATTAGCAAAACGAATTGTCCTGGCAAAACTTCCCCACGGTTCCCTGTTTACCCAACTGATTCTCCCCAACAGTAGTTCTATCAGAGCATCAGGCGATGATTTGGCTAATTATTTCTACTTGTTCAAGCATCGTGAAGGTTGGCTAGGGAGGAATACAGTGGGGAAACCTGTAAAAGGAGAACATTTCATTGATTTTGGATGCGACCCCAAAAAAGAATATATCCTTAGGTCCCAGATTTTGCGAGATGCCCACTGCATGGATCCCACTGAGGTTGTAGCATTTAGAAGCAGGTTGCCTGCCAAGCCAGCTTGGGAGGGTTGTATATTGACCATATTGTGACTCAAATAGCCCCTAACGGTAAGTTGCGGGATAAGAAAGCCAAATTTAGAGACGACGTAGCCGGGAGCAATATAGTAGACGCGGGGTCCCTGTGTCACAAAACAATCACTTCACCAAAATGGAAAATTTTCCCGAGAGCGCCTGCGAAGGGTTCTTCGTAAAAAAGCAGCCGTTATACTACATCTTCACACCTTCACATCTGCAGATCTAGATCTTCACACCTTCACACCTGCAGATCTAGATCTTCACACCCTCACATCTGCAGATCTACATCTTCACACCCTGACATCTGCAGATCTACATCTTCACACCCTCACATCTGCTGATCTACACCTTCACACCTTCACACCTGCAGATCTAGATCTTCACACCTTCACACCTGCAGATCTAGATCTTCACACCCTCACATCTGCAGATCTACATCTTCACACCCTGACATCTGCAGATCTACATCTTCACACCCTCACATCTGCAGATCTACATCTTCACACCTTCACATCTTCACACCCTCACATCTGCAAATCTACATCTTCACACCCTGACATCTGCAGATCTACATCTTCACACCTCCACACCTGCAGATCTAGATCTTCACACCTTCACACCTGCAGATCTAGATCTTCACACCCTCACATCTGCAGATCTACATCTTCACACCCTGACATCTGCAGATCTACATCTTCACACCCTGACATCTGCAGATCTACTACACCTTCACATCTGCAGATCTCCTCTCGCTCTTCTATTCTCTCTTAAGGCGGGGGCGGTGCCGCCGGAGCGCCACGAAACGCAACCCTTTCGCACGAAATGGACGTTGGACGTCAAAAACTGAGGAAAAATTGCGACTTTGAGGTGTCCCGCGCAACCATTACGCACGGACGTTGGACGTCAAAAACTGAGGAAAAATTGCGACTTTGAGGTGTCCCGCGCAACCTTTACGCACGAAATGGACGTTGGACGTCAAAAACTGTCGAGAAATTGCCACTTCGCACGAAATGGACGTTGGACGTCAAAAACTGAGGAAAAATTGCAACTTTTATCCGTCGCGCGCAACCCTTTCGCACGAAATGGACGTTGGACGTCAAAAACTGAGGAAAAATTGCGACTTTACTTAGTCAATCGCAACCCTGACACACGAAATGGACGTTGGACGTCAAAAACTGAGCAAAAAATGCGATGGACGTTGTGTGTGTACATGAACGGCCCTCCGGAAATGGGCCGCCATTTCTGGGGCCATTTGCCACTAGCTTGGATGCATGAGCTCATGCTCGATTTCACATTGTATTACATTCTGTTTTCAAATGAAGAAGCAAGAGATGATGCCAACCGATTATGGGTCTTGGTGTTGAAAGATACTCGGCGGCAGCGCCCACATCGTTGGACATGACAGCAGTTAACAACAAACAAAATTTTGGTGCACAAACATGTCGCATAAAGTATTTGGGGATGTAAGTGTGTTCTGCCAGAAAGACCGTGGAGGGAATGTGGAGGGAATCCGTGCAAGGGCGGATGTCTTTGATGAACAAATTCTACGACACATTCTTTCATTTGTGCCTGGGAGCTCTGAATTGGCTGCAAAATATTCTTTGCAACCAGAAACCGGACACTATCTGGTAAAAGCTGGTTGGCCAGTTGTTTTGAAGAAAATGTGTCATTGGAAGGAGGCAGACACCACCATCTGTATTTGCAGCTGTGCAGATGATTTCTTCGATGCCCTGGCGCAAATTAATCTGTAGCAGTGTTCGTCTGGAGAGACTGTTCGTGACGAACAGACGAACATGCAAAACCAGTAGCCAACTGTTGTTTGTCTGCAAAGTTTTTTTTTTCCATCCTGTAGGGACATCGGAGAAATGCAGTGAAACAGGTGTCATCCTTGCCATCATGATATCGAACTTGCTATTGTGGAATCATCCGCAGCATTCTTGCACGGAGTTCTAGATTCTTTTGGATACCATGGTACGGAGCCTTTGTTTGTGTACTTTTGCATTTTGTAGCATTTCCATTGCGACTATGTTTGCCCACCTGTGTTTGCAACTGAGGTCATCCACGGCATCATGGTGCCGAGCTTATTTTGTATCTCAACGAGCGGATGCCTTGCATTGGATTGTGCGTTGATCATGGTACTGAGCCTGGTCTTGTGCACTTTTGCGATTTTTTAGCATTTCCATTGCAACTATGTTTGCGCACCTTTGTTTGCAACTGAGGTCACCCAGTGGTGCCGCGCTTTGTGAGCGTCTCTGTGTAAAAGTCTCTGTGGGAGCGTCTGTGTGTAAAAGTGTTTGTGTGTAAAAGCGTCTGTGTGTAAAAGGGTCTGTGTGGAAAAGCGTCTGTGTGTAAAAGTGTCTGAGTGTAAAAGCGTCTGTGTGTAAAAGCGCCTGTATGTAAAAGTGTTTGCGCGTAAAAGCGTCCGTGTGTAAAAGCGTATGTGTGTAAAAGTGTTTGTGTGTAAAAGCGTCCGTGTGTAAAAGGGTCTGTGTGGAAAAGCGTCTGTGTCTGTGTGCAAAAGCGTCTGTGTGTAAAAGCGTTTGTGTGTGAAAGTGTGTGTGCGTCTGTAAAAAGGCATCTGCATGTAAAAGCGTATGTGTGTAAAAGAGTCTGTGTATAAAAGCGTCTGTGTGTTAAAGTGTTTTCGTGTAAAAGTCTCTGTGTGGAAATGCGTCTGTGTGCGTGTGTGCATGAAAAACGTCTCTGTGTGAAAGCGTCTGTGTGTAAAAGTGATTAACAGTGTAAGTTTATGTGTAAAAGATTCTGTGTGTAAAAGCGTCTCTGTATAAAACCGTCGCGTTTCTTCGCGTTCACGGAATGATGGTGCCGAGCCTTTTTCCGCAATGTGTGTGGGAATTACCATAATAAAATGAGATAGCACATGTCATTCGCAGACTCATGGTACTGAGCCTCCTGTGCACTTTTGTTGCTCACATTACATTTCTACATGTTTTCTTTCTCCCCCCCCTTTCATTCTCTCTCTCTCTCTCTTGCTTTCTCTTTCTCTCTCTCTCTCTCTCTCTCTTTCTCTCTCTCTCTCTCTTTATCTCTGCCCCCTCTTTCTCTCTGTGGTTGCAAGACACATGTCATCTGATGCCCTTTACCAAATATTCTCTTCTTGATCAATCTTACTTTTTCACACCATATCTTTCCATAGCTCATATAAAATTCACCAACTATTCACCGACTATCTTTTACGACTACCATCCTCAGAGCTGCTTGAAAAACATCTTTTTCGCTCTCGGGCCAACCGTCGTCTAGTTTTTATTGCTTGGGGTACTGCCGTTGATAGCAACTCGGGCCGGGTTGGAACGCCCATGCCAAAACTGAAGCAGCCATGCTATGCCACTTGATTGTAGAAGTCCTTGGGTCACATAAAAGCTTGTCCAAAAAACAACCGTCTGCTTGTGCACCTGTGCCTACACAGGCGAATTTTCATGCTTCTTGTCCAAGAAATCTACACATGGTGTGAGTCCCTTCAGGTTGGGCAAAAGTATCGACTAACTACCTTCTTCTGTCAGGGAGGAACTTCTATTTATGATCTTATGCTTGCCATGTATGCATGCAAACATAAGATGGCCCGGTAAGTTCTCGAGTGGGAGCCACAGACGCCTCTTCCACTGGAGGAGGAAGAGCGGCCACTCACAACTTCGAGTGTGGCTCGCGCTTTATACAGATCCAGCGAGCATGCTGGAGAACCAGTTCGACTGGACTGGTCAACTGGTCATTGGCTAGCTCCGCCCAGCATCATGCAACCACCACCTTCTGAGCTTGAAGAGCTATTGTTAGCACATTGTTGGAATTCTACGCGTGCATGCAGATTCGGGCAAAAACAGCACATCAATGTACTGGAACTGTAGTTAAAATGCTCAAAGATGAATTGAAAGAATGGGTGGCCAAGAGCCAACAACCACAAAGGGCCGTAGTATTAATAGATTCTTGGGTTGTGGTAGGAGCTTATAACAAAGGCCGCTCTTCGAGCCGTCAGCTCGATAGGGTTTTGAGATCAATGCTTGGATGGGCTGTCAAAGGGCAAAAGAGCGTCCATCTAGTGTGGGGGCAATCTAAAAGTAATCCATCAGACCATCCATCCAGGGGCCGCAGGATCCCCGAACCATGTCCCAATGACCCTACAATTAAAAGCTGTCTCGGCCAAGACGTCCCTGAACTAAGTTCACGAAAGTCAAATAAAGTAATATATCAGCAAGCTGGCAGGGATATGGAGGCTCATGATCATATTCCTTGCAGGTTCCAAGAGTTTGACGACGAAACCAGCCGGGCCATTCACAGCGCTTTTATTCATAGACCCCACGTTGCTCAAAAAGCTTGGACATTTTTAGAAATCTTCGCAGGGAAAGGCCGGTTGACGCATGAGTTTCAAAAGAGAGGCGCGTTTGGCATAGCTGCTCCCATTGAAAAAATCCAGAGAGGAAATCCATGCACCAATCATGACCTCCTGAATGACAAAGTTTTGGCAAGGCTCTGCGCAGAGGCATCCCGACCACGACAAATTTGGCATTTCGGCCCCCCCAATATTTTCAGCGTCATGCAGAACTTGAACGGGGGTACACGAAGCAAGGCTAGGCCCGAAGGGGATGGCTCCCTTATCAAAGAAAAAAGGGGGAACGAGTTGCTGAATCGCACTGTACATCTTTGTTTCCTTTCGGACGCACATAGAAGTTTTTCAGCACTGAAAACAAGAAATTGTCATACACATGGCGGATGCCATACATGGAACAGCTAGCAAAACAAACTTCAGGTGATTGGCTATTTTTGATCAATGTGAGTATGGTTTAAAAATCCCTGATGATAATGGTATGCTTGTCTTTGCCAGAAAACGAACAAAGATCCTAAGCACAATCCTAGGAATCACACGCATGAGCCGCAACTGCTCCCGTTGTCACCACAATGTTCACGTGCTTGGGGGTTGCCGACCAACAGTTTTCCACTATCAAGCACACACCCACCTGTGAATGGCTTGCTTGGCTGTGTTCCAAGCGAGATGTAGAAGATTTACTGTGGTCGCACTTGGCCTCTGAATTCCGACGGTTCTTTCAAAAATGTTGCCAAGATCTTCATATTTAATATGAAGAAAGGCTTGCACAGCCTTGGTTCTCTTCGAGCTGGAGGTGCTACTTTCATGTTTCACGAAGAACAAGATGTAGGGAGGTTAAAGTTTCAAGGTAGATGGGCGAATGCCCAAAGCTTAGAACATTACGTGCAATCAGCCAAAGCAAACCAGTTGATGCAAGACCTAAAGCAGAAGACTGCTTGGAAGTTGCATGTGTTCCTAGAAAAAGAGTCTTTTTTGCTTCAAATCCCAGCTAAGCTGCTCAAACATCCCAGATGAACACCGGCTGACTCAGCGACCGTGGCTTTTCAATGGACCAATCTGGAAAGCCTGCCGAGAGTGGGGGCGATTTGAAGAAGAAATTTCGAAAAGCAGTGGTACAAGGTGGCAGGCATATAAGGTGCAAAGTACACCGATCTTCCCGAGACTGAAATCCTTCGATGTGCGAAGTCATACAGAGGCGACAGCCGCTTTGCTCAGTTCTGCAAGCAGTGGTCTGCTCAAAAAATGATTGCCGCCAGCCCGTCTGAGCTGAACAGTTTCAGTGATAGCGTGCGTCCTGTGAACAGCTGGCACAGCAAAGTCTTGCATATTTGCATTGCAGGATTGGTTCGGTTGAAAATGCTTGCCAAGGGACGCCTTCTGTTATCGCTCTGTTGTCTTCTAGGCTTCCTCTTCCTGATCAGCAGACCTTCGTTTTCGATTTTGTGCTCCAAACTTATCGTTTTGTTGGTGCGAAACTTTGTCAGGCGAGTAGGAGGTTTTGACTGACCCACTGGATCATATCTGTCATTGTCCGTCATATGTTTTTTTCTTGATATCCCACAGTGTTACCTCCTGTTCAGCAACCAGACCACCATCAGCCTGATGGGGTCAACTGAACAGTGCAAGTTTGGGAATGGTACCAGTATCACAATATTGATCCAATGCGCATTGCAGTCCAAAACAGATATCCATCCCTTGTCGGTCAGAGATGCTCAGAGCACATCCATATCCATTTGTCAGAAGTGCCCAGAGCGCATCCATATTTTGCCAGACCTGCTTTGTTCGATTAAACCTTGCATCGGGCGTGCCCCGGATGAAAAGTGGACACGCCGTGCAGCCGTGCAGTCAGCGACAATCATTCCCGTCGTTTCATGGGGGTGAATGGGCTGGTGTGAGGCTCACAGCTGTCCTCCTCTGCCCCTCCAGCCACAAGTATCACTATGTTGATCCAATGCACATTGCAATCTGAAACAGATATCCATCCCTTGTCAGCCAGAGATGCTCAAAGCACATCCATATCCGTTTGTTAGAAGTGCCCAGAGCACATCCATATTTTGCCAGACCTCCTTTGTTCGATTAAACCTTGCATCGCAGCTCTTTTCGCACAACGATCTCAGGCGTGCCCCGGATGAAAAACGGATACGCCGTGCAGCCGTGCAGTCAGCGACAGTCATCCCATTTATACATAATATATATATATACTATATCGCCGAGTGTGCGCGAGCGCAGTCACAAAGATATCAATTTCCGTGAGTTGCATGTTTGGACTTGTTCAGGGCATTGTCGAACATCAAGGTGAAATTACAGCGGCTTGGTTGCAGAGATTGGTGTTTGGCGCCGTGAACTTCGTAATTGACGAAAGGGATAATTCGGAACAATCACTAAGTGAACAGACGGGTTGGGCCCAACATCACTTGAGCCCCTTATATCATGGATGCTCGGGTCGCCCTGGCTGTGAGCATGATCAACTGCACAGTGTAGCCAATTTAGCCATTGTTTTGGGCCTAAAAACTCCTTATGATGAGACAACAAATGTTTCGCGGTATCCATGCCGATTTGTGAGGACGCCGTGCTTCTTGTCGTTCAGTTCCAAGATTCTACGCTTAGGCATGGAGCTCCTGAAGCCGACGAAGAGGCGCTGCGGCAGTCAGAGCCCTGGCAGGTGCCGCAAGGCTCCACAAAATGGCGGGGTCCCACTGGTCCGCGTCCATCAAACTCAATCATTGGCCCAATCGACTTTGCAACAGCAACTTTGGTTCCCATGTACTTGGTGGCTTTCACACCATGTCAAGCACTGTGGATCAGTCCGTATATTTTGCAATCGGATGAACCCGTGGAAGCAAGAGATTTCACAGTTGCCATGTCCATGTTCCGCTGGCATCTGAACCGAAACTTCTCGGTTTTCTTTACGGCTACATTTTCTTTAAGGTTAAAGGTTCTTCTATTGTTTGGTGGGGTTTATGTAAAAATTAATAAAATAAACATGAATGAAACATAATGAAACCAGTTTTGGAGGACAACAGATTCACCGGACAGTGTCATCAGCGACCTCTCTGGGTTCGCTAGCCACAGGCATGTGGTTCTTGGATTCCCAAATGCCAGGAAACCACCAGGTGCTGTAAGGGTCACCAAGAATGAGGGTTCCAACAATCATCCCGAAAGACTCTGGGGCATAGCAAGCGCTGGCCGTACATGTTCTGCAATTTCAAAAATTTTCTCCTTCTGCGTGGTTCCCCCCAATTGGCAAAACATAAAGTGTTTGAGAACATGGACCAAGCAAATGTGTTTACTCAGCATTTTTAAAGATTATTTATATTTATTTTTATCACCTGCATCGCCGCCAAGTTACAGAGTGGCAATCCTGGAGCACGCGCGGACTACTGGGTGCAATGACAGCCAGGTAGAAGGATGAGCAGCGGCACTCACTATGCAAGTGGTAGGGCAGATCGTTTGAGAGGCCATAGCAAAAATGTTATTTTATCAAACAACTTACAACGTATGCTTAGCACCAAAGGGTCATTTATGAAAGCCACTCTACGAAAGTGCGCTCCGTGAAAATTGGTCAAGGTATTTCACAAACGTCACAAACTTTCACCATGGGTTTCGGTACTCTTCGGCCAGGCAGTCATGGATGCTTTGCTGCGACGGCATGTAAAGCAAGTGGAGTTTCCAGTCCAGCTCTCAGATGTCTAGGAGCATCCAGGAAAACATCGAAAAAACAGGAAAACAGCCAATAGATGGCAATAGAGCCGCAACGTGACATCACAAATGATGCTCTGCTGTGATCCACTGGGTGCATAGTATCGTTGTGGTGTCGCCGAGGAGATGCCTTTTGGTTACAACCAGGACTGCTGCACGAGCCGATCTAACAGCAGAGTCGTGCAAGATTTTGGTGGGTACAAATCACAGAAAATCACATAAAATCACATCAATCACGTCTTTTCATCACTTAACTACTTTGAGTATCTTTGAGTCGTTTCAATCCATTTCATGTCTCATGGTTGCTCTGCGGTTCCATGTCATGTTCATCCAGCTTCATTGAGGATGGGTTCTTTGCAGAGCCGCTCCAGCCTGATGTGCGGGCACTCAGAGGACAGGGAGTGGACGCATGGTGTAGATAGTGTAGATGCTTTTGTTGGCCAGTGCATTGACGGCTTGGGGAGCACGACTGTTTCCTTGCAACTAGATGCAGCTAGTAACTTGCCACACAACTGAACCGGGAGAATCTGGCAACCTTGATTAGATCCACTGTGAGAAATATCAATATCAATACGGGTCAATATGTAAGACTGAGTATTTGGAGACATTTTCAGCCACAGTGAGACTCAGTGATCAAAGGTATCAATAGGTATCGACATGATTCGACATGTATTGAATCAATATGAATCAACATATAATGGCATACAATGATATACATACTATATATATATATTTAATTTGAATCAGATGTTGTAAGAGTCAGGTTCGTTTGACCGACTTACTAAGGTGTCGTCACATGGTATAGGTTTGCCAGCGGTGGTGCTGGGGCCTTGATGCGTTTGAAGACCAGATGACCATGTTTTCGCCAGGATATCATTACTTTTAACATTTTCAAAAAGCCAATTTCAAATCTTAGTCCTACTTTAAGCAGAATAATGTGAAATGATGCACTTTGTCTCACAATGGCAAATATATGCAGATGTTTGCGCCTTGCTGATGGAGCTGCAGGGTCTGGCTCCGTCTGGGATTGGTAAAGCTTGCAGCTTCGAACAACTTATGGCACACCATTCGTTCACGTAGGTGGACTACGTGATTTGATACGCGATACCCAAGATGAAATAACATTGAAATAACACATCTCTGAGCTATTCTGGGATAGTCTTTAGATGTGTTTTGTATAGGGCCGGGTCTCTAGGCCAGAATCGATTGCACGGCGTAGTCTGTACCTTTCCAGTCTTCTTGAATCAATGCCATGGCGCCATATTGTTGCCTCAGATGAAACGTCCCCGCAGCAAGCACCTCTCATCGCGAAAGAAGCGAGCAACAGAGCCCAGAGACCCCAGAGTTTTTTCTCGCCACTTGCGCTCGATGGACATGTTTCTTTCATTTTCTTTCTCACTGTGCATCATCCGGGCAGTAGTTTGTTTCGTTCCTTCCTGTTTGCCAATCTGCTGGAATGTTAAGTCCTGTCAATTCTTGCCATGTTCTTCTGGTTTGTGTCAAAGTTGCGGCAGACACATCTAAGGAGCAGAGGAACCGCAAGAAGTTGGCGGGAGCAATTTTGGAGCCATCATAACTCAAGGACTGGTTCGCTTTGAGGAGCACTACAGGCAAGGTCTTTTGCTGAGAGCTGTATGGATGCAAATAAAATCAGAGAAACCCCATGGAATCCCAATGATTTTTGCTGCAGCTTTCCACCAATTCGCTTTCAGAGTAAATTGAACAAAATGTGGTTTGTGCAGAAGTGTAGATGCAGTGACTTTGATGGATGGTTTGAAGCAGCAAATCTTGAATGCTGAACGCAAGTAGTATACACAGATGCATAAGTTTGGCACGGTGTTCGGGCAGAAGATTCAACTAGATTTTAATGACACTCGATTGCAAGATGCAGGGTGATGCAAGGTAGCGCAGTGTTTGTGTGTGTGCGTTGTGCTATGGTCAGCCTCCTTTTGTGTTGCTTTGTGAGAGTTTGCAAGGCGGCAATCTCTCGCAGCTGAGCACGAATGGGCTAAGCTTGCACATTGCTTGCGGCAGCCTTTGCCAGTAGCGTTCCGGGCAAGTCCAGGTGCGCAAGATCAACTGGAAGGTTTCCTGCAGGACGAGGCAAAAACTGGAAACGTACTCTGAGGGTCTGATTGTAGCCTAGTTAGCCTACTAGAAACACGTAAGAACTGCGCACATAGCAATTTGTTATTTTTTCTTTACATCGAATCTTGCAAGATGAATTAGTCGCAAGGGGAGAAGCCGGCGACTATAGGCTCATTTGGATTCGTCTGGATTCATTTGGGTTGGTCGATGTTTAGTGCTGCAAACGGTCCAGGAGTTGAAAGACGGCTGCACTACTGCCAGGGGTCGATTTGTCCCAGCGCCTCGGATGTTTCCATTCTCAAAGACGACGTCGTTGGGCTGCGATGCCAAGACTTTACGACAAGAGCAGCAAGAAAATCCAAAGTCGGCTTTGTCACGCCTTGGGCTATGGCTTGCCAAATGTTCAGCAGAGGGCAGCGTCTCCCGACAAGAAGTCGTTAGCACCGTACCGGTCGCCATGTTGGGCATTGAGCGCGGTCATGTGGTGCTTGACCTTTGTGCGGCTCCAGGCTCAAAGACGCTGCAGGCTTTGGAATTGGCTGGCGATGGTGCGGTCATTGCCAACGAACTAAGTGCCAGTCGGGCTTGCGTGTTGGCACGGCGGTGTTCGTCACAACCTGCAGCTGCTGCCGTGGCAGTGGTACAGCACAAGGCGCAGCTGTTCCCTACACCAGCCCTATATGATCGCATCATCTGTGACGTCCCATGTAGTGGGGATGGCACCATGAGGAAGCATCCTGAAAAGTGGAGAAATTGGAGCCCACATTTGGGCCGAGAGCTCCATTCAAGGCAGCTGCAGATTGCTTTGAGAGCAATGGCTTTGCTGAAAGTGGGTGGCTTGATGACTTTTGGCTTCATGTCAGTCAAACTCTTCTGTATTTTTTGGTTTCTATCATGTTCATTCATGTTCTATCATTCCATGGGGTCCTTGTTTGTTGGCAACTGCACTCCTGAGAGAGCTGGCGAACGGTGGTGCCAACTGAAGCCGACAGTGACATGGATCACCTCCAATGACTGTCCAATACCAGGCTTCCCAGTGGAACTGGATGAGCTTTGCGGAAGTGAAACAAGTGTGAGCACGCAATAGCACGCATTATCATGCATTTATGCGCAACCTACTTTGCTTGACGCCTGTGGCCATTAAGTTATTGACAGCTTCTTGTGTTGCCTGCATTGCGATAAGGACCTACAGCACCTGTTCGTTCAATCCATTGGAAAACGAGGCGGTTGTTGCTGCATTGCTTCTTCGCACGGGTGCTGTTTTAGAAGGGGCTCCAGCACTGGAAGGGCTTCCTACAAGGCCTGGACTGACCACATGGGCTGTGCTGGATGATGGAGAAGAGCTTTATCCTCAAAGCTACTCGATTTTGACTCAATCTGACCATCTTTGGCCCTCTTTGGTTGAAGATTTGATGAACTTTTTGTTTTCACCTGCGATCTTTCATGAAATCTGAAGGGCAGTCCAGGTTTGACCAAAGCGCAACGGCGACGCTTTCGGCCTTCCATGTGGCCGCCCGCGAGGGATTTGCATTTGGAACGTTGTGTTCGTTGCCTTCCGTTCTTGGCAAACACCGGCGGCTTCTTCGTCGCCCTGCTGCGCAAGCGGAAACCGTGGCCGCCGAAGGTGAAATCAAAGCCCTCCCAAAGTGAGAGGCCTGGAAGTTCTACTCCTCTTCAATTCTCACCAGATATCCCGCACGAAGTCGCAAAGGACGTCGGGGTTCCACCTTCATCTTTAGACGATGGAAGCTTGATGCGTCGTGGTGCTCGCAAATTATTCTACTGCAATTCTCGGCTCGTCTCGACATTGAACCAGCCAAGAGGGAAACCACTATCTCTAATCTCTGCTGGTGTATGCGCGTTTCAGCTGAAACGCTCTCCACAGTCCATAGAATCCAGTGCGTGGCACTTGACGCTCGGAGGAATGGGTGCCTTGAAATTGAAGCGAGTGAAGGCAGTGAAGGAAACAAATGCAGCTGCTGCAAAGAAGAGCGTTGGCATGGGCCATACCTGTGCTGGATGCGGCGAGCGTCGGCACGGGTCCTTCTTTTCCAGAAAGATGCTGACTCGACCACCTTCGAAGCGAAAATGCTCCGACTGTGTTGGCCAAGGATTGAAAATAAATGCAGCCTCAGCAAAGCACCTGCTATGAAGCGACAAATTTTTGAATCACCTGCAGATTTCCTTTGATGTGATGACTGCCTGTGACCAAATCATTCAAATACTGTACCGCTGAGCGACTCACTTCATAAAACCAGCAAGATAATCAAATGCCGAAATGATGGACAAGGTCGGGGACCTTCAAAATAAACCTCATGCTTCCTGTGTGCTGATCCTTTGCACGAAGGTCACTTACAAAGCAGCCAGAATTGGCTGGCGTCAGTGCCTTATGACTCCACCTGTCAGCATGATGCCAACCTTCATAGTCAAAGAGGGACCAGAGGGCTGATAAGATTTGAAATGATTTGACTAAAAAGCAACCACAGCCAGATTTAAGGTTTCGCCACTGCCAGATTTGAATCCAACTCATTCTGACCCTTGACACCCTGACTTTATCACCTGAATTCAACGCACGCACTCTCTCTTTTATATTTTTGGTCAATCGTGGTCATGTGGACAACATGTGGACTTAAGATGACGTAAAGTCAGGCAGGAGATGCCCCGCTGGATGTCGAGCCGGGGTCCCTACGGAAAACGCGTGTTTTGTCACATATTTTTTTGCTTCTAGTCATTCTAGGCTTTCTAAGTTTCTAGTCTTGCCATGTCTTGCCATGGCTTGCCATGTCTTACCAACTTTGCTGGCAGAACTCTTTAGCAGAACTCAGGCTGCATGTGGATGTGAGGCGATTGGCAGACAATGCTGTTGATAGTCGTTGATGACCGATTGACAGAAAACTCCCAAGGTCAGAAACTCCAACTTCCTATACCACTGGAGGCCGACACAGTGCACAGCACCCGATGCTTCATGCTCGTCAGTGTTCGGAAAAGATGTCTTGCATTTGTGACTCACGTGGCGTGCAGCAGTGGGCACTGGAGATTGGATCCCTGGTGCGAACAGGTGGAACAAGTGCTGCTCTTTGAGACTTGGAGGCAGCTGAATGATAGTCTAGCAATTTCTGGGTGTTTCTCTTGGACAGGGCGCGAGGCAGAGGTGGGAAATTCATTCATTTCAACTTTATTCCAACCCCATGGACACTTCGTGCTTGGCTTGTAGGCATGACGCTATGTGGCAGTGGGTAAGGCAGAAGAGCTGCCTTCCCGTAGAATGAGAAGCCGCAAATAGTGGCTGTGCTGTGCTTCATGTGGCAAAGAAAGCCCTGAGCCCAGCAGAGTCCCGCTGAGCCCCGCTGAGCCTAGCTGAGCCTAGTTTGCAGCTTCCAGGCTTAGAATGTTCGAAACAAAATCGTTGGTTGCGAAGGTCGTGTTTGATGTTTTGCTTTTTCGTTTGTATGTGTCCACTGTGTAGCAGCTCTGTTGGCTGGTACCCCCTGGTAAAGCAGGACCAGAAAACCACAACAATTGAAATGTATATAAGCCCTTTGTTGATTCTCCTGTGGCCTTTTGGGTTCACTCCATCGCAGCTTGAGAACAGGGGGAGAGACAAAAAAATGATCAGGGTTGAGTCTTGAGCTCCTGGGGTTGAGCTCCATTGTCCCCCTTCGATAATTCCCCAACAGAAGCACGAATAAAACATATACAGAATTCTGATGCCGCTGCCATACCAGCCAGCAAGCGCAGCCAGCGCAGCCAGCAAATTTGGTTGATACACCTACTGAGGGGGTGGGGAGCAAAAACGGAGTTGAAACTCTTTGCAGGCAGTCACAAAAAAAGCCTGGCTATGGAAAAGCAGCATAAGAGCCTTCAGGGCTCTATGGAGGTACGGGCCACAGAGCACGGTGAGAAAGTCTTCTGTGACGAAGCTTCCTAAGCACTTGGAAGGGGGGGGCTTTTTTTTTTGTTTTCCAGCATGGCTTTGTGGCTTTTGTGGCTTTTGTGGCTTCTGTGGCTTTTGTGGATGTGTGGCTTTTGTGGCTTTTGTGGCTTTTGTGGCTTTACCATGCTTTACCTATCCATATATCTATCTAATCTAACCAACCTAACTAACCTAACTAACCTAACTAATCTAACTAACCTAATCTAATCTATCTATCTTTAATCTATCTCTCTAATCTCTCTAATCTAATCTAATCTAAATCTAATCTAATCTAATCCTAATCTAAACCTAATCTAAACCTAATCTAATCCTGATCTAATCCTAATCTAATCCTAATCCTAATTTAATCCTAATCTAATCCTAATCCTAATCTAATCCTAATCTAAACCTAATCTAACCTAATCTAACCTAATCTAATCTAATCTAATCTAACCTAATCTAACCTAATCTAATCTAATCTAATCCAATCTACCTATCTAATCTAGTCTAGTCTAGTCTAGTCCAGTCCAGTCCAGTCCAGTCTAGTCTAGTCTGTCTTGTCTAGTCTTGTCTAGTCTTGTCCAGTCTAGTCTAGTCTAGCTATCTATCTATCGATCATCGATCCATCCATCCATCCATCCATCCACCCACCCACCCATCCATCCATCCATCCACCCATCCATCCATCGATCCATCGCTCCATTGATCCATCTATCTATCTACCTACCTACCTATCTACCTATCTATCTATCTATCTATCTATCTATCTATCTTCATATGCATACCTTGTATCCCTACATGTACCTTAATCCAACCCTCAACAGACTTTGAATAGACCCCAAACCAACCCTAAATAGCCCTAAATAACCCTAAACAAACCCTAAACAAACCCTAAATAAACCTTGAATAAACCTTGAACCAACCCTAAAGAAACCTTAAACCAACCCGACATAACCAACCCTAATAAACCATAAATAAATCTTAACCTAAATAACCCTAAACCAGACCTAAATCAACCTTAAACCAACTTTAAATAAACCCTAGACCAACCCTAAATAAACCGTAAACCAACCCTAATAACCCGAAATATACCCGAAACCAACACTAAATAAACTCTAAATAAACACTAAACCGACACCAAATAAACCTTAAATAAACCTTAAATAAACCTTAAATAAACCTTAAATAAACCTCAAATAAACCTTAAATAAACCGTAAACGAACCCTAAACCAAACCTAAACAACCCTAAACCAACCATAAACCAACCCTAAATAAACCCTAAACCTACCCTAAATAAACCTAAGCCAACCCTAAATGACCCTAAATGAACCCTAAACCAACCCTAGATAAACCCTAAACCATCCCTAAATAACTCTGGATCAACCCTAAACCAACACTAAATAAACTTTCAACCAACCCCAAACCAACCTTAAACCAACCCCAAACCAATCCTAAATAAACCCTAAACGAACCCTAAACCAAAACCAAACCATAACCAATCCTAAATGATCCTAAACCAACCCTAAACCAACCTTAAATAAACCCTAAACCAACGAACACTATGATAGCATCCAATGCCACTATTTAGACCCAACATGGTTGTGCTTCAACCTATATTCTACATGTTCACCAGGTGCATGTTATGCATGGAAAAATCGATTGAAACCATGCAAAAATCAATTGAACCCATGGCAAACTCAATGAAAACTATGGAAAAATCGATGAACACTTTGGGTAAATCAATGAACACCGTGGAAAAATCGATGAACAGTACAAATGGCAAATTTTAGCTCCAAAATTCCGCAAAGTAAAGGTTTTTGCTCCAAAATGTAGCAAATAGATGCAAATAGCAAGGAAAAGTGCCCCAGACTGAAAAACAAAAAAAACAACATAACAATAAAAAAAACAAAAAACATCTGCACCCCTTGTAAGGTCCTCTTGGAGTCTTTTGGAGTCTCTTGGAGCTAAGGTTCTGGACTGGATCCTGCGAAGTCGGCGTGCGCATGCCACGTTTCAGTAGAATTCCCCGGGCTGCCATCAATGGCCACGCGCTCAGTGCAAGAATTTTTTTAGCGAAACATCGTGAAGGGAATGCCCACCCGAATACATGCGCGCCATTGCGCGCCCAATTTCCAATCATATTCCTATGTTCATGTATCCTGAAATAGATTCAGTGTGTTTGTGATTCAGGGGATGTAGTGATCTTATGTAGTGGTGTTATGTCATGTAATGGCGGCATGGGTGGTTTTTGGCTTAGCCTAGCCACCTTGCCATGTCCAATCAACGACGTAGAGAAAGAGATGCAGGTACGCATGGCTGATCAGGCCATGTATCACCAGGGAAACCGAAGCGTCTTCGTTGGTGGTAGGTAGACTCTTGACCCTGCTACCACCCCCTGCTGTTGACCCTTTGTACTTTGTTTCAGGGCTTCTCTCCCACACACATATACAAACATATAATACATACATATAATACATATACATATGCATATACATATGCATATACATATGCGTATACATATGCATACACACACACATATATATATATATGTATATACAATAGTTTAAAATTATATACGCATTTACGAACATATATGCAGATATGCATATAAGCATATTTGCACACATATATGTTTACATATTTACGTATATAAACATATCATATATATATATATATGTACAGAAACACACACGCGCACACACACACATATATATATATACATACAAACATATATTTTTTTCCAGGAATATGCGTGGACCTTTACACAAATATATCATTTTTCCCCAGATAGCTGGCAAGCTATAGGGGTTCTTACTTCTCTAAGGTGGGGTCTCCGGTGGCGAACTTTTGAGCCAGGGTGCTGTGCAGGGTGCTGTGCAGGGTGCTGTCCAGACTGCGGTGGCGAAGTCTGGCAAAGGTGCTGTGCAGGGTGCTGTGCAGGGTGCTGTGCAGGGTGTTGTCCAGACTGCGGTGGCGAAGTCTGGCAAAGGTGCTGTGCAGGGTGCTGTGCAGGGTGTTGTCCAGACTGCGGTGGCGAAGTCTCGCAAAGGTGCTGTGCAGGGTGCTGAGCAGGGTGCTGTCATCCCTACCATCCAAGAATGAATAACGGAGGGGGGGGGAGGCCCCCCTGTCAATACATTAGGCGCCATTAGACTATACATATATATATATATATACATGTGTGTGTTTGGCGTTTCAACACTTCTTCCTCCCCAACCTTGGTCTATTCTACTTTCAATAGATGTAGAATCATAAGTTCTCCGATGAACATTCATCGGCTCCGTGGCCGTTGGGACTCAAAAAGGTGGGGTGATTTTGGGCGGGGCGACTCCATCCGTGGGGTCCCCAGGCGGACTGCGGAAGGGCTGAGGGCGGAAATTTGTTTGGGGCCTGGGTATTTGTTTCAATTTCTTTCAGCCCAGAAAGTCTGAAATTCTGCAGAAGCTATAGAAACAGCATGTTCGATCCGCACTGGCGTGGGAGGAAAAAGAAGAAGAGCTTGAAGAAGTGCGCAAACAAGCGCAGTACAATGAACATCAATGAACCCTTGGACACTTGCATCCCAGTGGATTGGAGATGGGAGATGGATCTACAGATAGATAGTAAGCCCCAGCTTGGGATGTCGCTTCCACCCTGCAGATGTTGGTTCCCTTAAAGTTCAAAGCCGCCTTCCGGGAAGATGCGGCCGGGTACCCAGGACTTAAGATATCCGATAGTCAATGCCTTGGAAATCTCCCATGTTCTGATAAGAAATCTCATCAATGGCGGATTCCATTGCTTTCCATGGCTATTATGTTTGATTCTCGGAGGGGGATTCAGAGTTTGGAAATATGGAATAATCAGGATGGTTTTGATATATTAATGTTGATGCTTATTCATAATGGAGGACTTCTTGGCGGCAGGGCATCGAGTCCTGAGGGTTTCAAAGAAGGCAAAGCACATCAAAACACACAGTGAATCGGCACCTTTCAGCATGAAATTTGACTGCGTACCCAGACTAGTTCTGCGGAAATGACCCCCAACTTTGATGAATCTATATGGTGATCGATCTAAAGGTCCTAGTAAGGAGTTTTAATTGCGAAAGCCGTGCATGTTATGTTGGAAACCCTCGCGAAAGTTTTTTTCGAGTTCGCGAAAAAGTAAAATTTTATTTCGCGAAAGTTTCGCGAAAGTTGGGTATTATAATCATTATATGTAAAGGGCTGCCACCCACTGCCGCCCGGGGTCCGGCAGGAGAAGGGCACCAGAGAATGCGAGTAGCAGCAGCCAAGTTTCGAAAAGTGAGGCTTTGCGAGAGCCAAACACCAAGGCCCCTGGTCTTCGCTTTTCCTTCAGTGCACCCCCTGCTGATGGCCGGGGTCTGTGAATAGGGATATTTCCGCGAAAGTTATGCGAAAGAGCGGGCGAAAGTCAAAGTGCATGTTGAAGGGGGTGGGCCAGTAAACTTTGCAAAAAAAATCTGTCCTGAGAAGGGATTCCGTGATGCTAGCTGCATGCTTAAAAGGCTACGAAGAAGTGATCCGTGATTCTCTGGCGTAATTTGGCAGGTGGTGAACGAATCTTCATATATGAGGTGTTGTTGGCCAACATGGGCCCCGCGAAAGATAACCATGGAGTTCGTGAAAGTTTCGCGAAAGTAAGATTTTTATTCGCGAAGAATGGCCGTTCCGGGATAAAGGAATTTTGATCAACAACCATATGGAGGTTTCCTGAAATGGAGGTACCCCCAAATCATCCATTTTAGCCACCCATTTGACGCACACAGACTTTTTTGCAGAAGACTTGCAAAGCAGGCAAGATAGAGCTGGATCCTCAAGAGGAAGGAAGGGAAACCAAAATAAATTAGTACCAACTTCCTGCAAAGTAAAGGAGATGATAGGGATTGGAACCGCAACCTGCGAGATGCAGCTTTTGGGACTGGAATCGCAACCTCGACTTGAATCGCAGCCTGTGTGGGTTGCAGGCTTTTTGGGAGGGATTGGAATCGCAACTTGCAGGTTGCGAATTGAGTCGCAACCTGCGGGATGCAGGTTTTGGGACTGGAATCGCAACCTCGAAGTGAATCGCAACCTGCAGGTTCCAGGCTTTTGGGACTGGAATCGCAACCCGCAGCAATTCGCAACCTGCGGAGTGCAGGTTGCGAATTAAATCGCAACCTGCGGGATGCAGGTTTTGGGCATGGAATCGCAACTTGCAGGTTGCGAATTGAATCGCAACCTGCGGGATGCAGGTTTTGGGACTGGAATCACAACCTCGAAGTGAATCGCAACCTGTGTGGGTTGCAGGCTTTTGGGACTGGAATCGCAACTTGCAGGTTGCGAATTGAATCGCAACCTGCGGGATGCAGGTTTTGGGACTGGAATCGCAACTTCGACTCGAATCGCAACCTGTGGGTTGCAGGCTTTAATATAGGAGGGATCGGAAATGATCGGCATCGCAACTTGCAGGTTGCGAATTGAATCGCAACCTGCGGGATGCAGGTTTTGGGATTGGAATCGCAACCTCGAAGTGAATCGCAACCTGCAGGTTGCAGGCTTTTGGGACTGGAATCGCAACTTGCAGGTTGCGAAGTGAGTCGCGAACCTGCGGAGTGCAGGTTGCGAATTGAATTTGAATCGCGACCTGTGGGATGCAGGTTTTGGGACTGGAATCGCAACTTGCAGGTTGCGAATTGCAACCTGCGGGATGCAGGTTTTGGGACTGGAATCGCAACTTCGACTCGAATCGCAACCTGTGGGTTGCAGGCTTTATAGGAGGGATTGCAATCGCAACTTGCAGGTTGCGAATTGAATCGCGACCTTGCGGAGTGCAGGTTGCGAATTGAATTGTGACCTGCGGGATGCAGGTTTTGGGACTGGAATCACAACCTCGAAGTGAATCGCAACCTGCAGGTTGCAGGCTTTTGGGACTGGAATCGCAACTTGCAGGTTGCGAATTAAATCGCAACCTGCGGGATGCAGGTTTTGGGACTGGAATCGCAACTTGCAGGTTGCGAATTGAATCGCAACCTTGCGGAGTGCAGGTTGCGAATTGAATCGCCACCTGCGGGATGCAGGTTTTGGGACTGGAATCACAACCTCGACTTGAATCGCAACCTGTGGGTTGCAGGCTTATAGGAGGGATCGGAAATGATCGAAATCGCAACTTGCGGGTTGCGAATTGAATCGCAATCTGCGTGTTGTAGGTTTTGGGACTTGAATCGCATATTGAGGAGGACAAGTGATCAGACATATTCTTACATGATCGTCAGACAGGTACATTTTGCATCCCCCTTACCATTTCCACTACTAAAAGGGTCAACACGTGCTGGCTACCAAACCTCATTTGGTGGAGACATCGAATTTCAATGATGAAGTCGTGCAACGGATCTTGTAGTCAGAGGGCATGCACTGCATCTGGTAGCGGTATGAAGTCGTGCAACGGATCTTGTATAGTCAGAGGGCATGCACTGCATTTGTCTTGTAGTCAGAGGGCATGCACTGCATATCGTAGCGTTTTGTCACTGTTTGGATTTAGTTCTCAAAAAATATGTTGGGATGCCCAGGCAGCGCATTTAGTAGCAAGGGGGTTGGTCCATTTTTAGGCAGCATTTTGTAGTAGGAGGCTGTGCCCGTAAACGGTTATGCTGGCACAACTTCTCCCCAGAATGCCAAGGGGGATCATTTTGCCATATTTTGCCGCATTATTATCTATCTATCATTCTATATATGGATTGTGCGAAGCGAAACATGCCTCGTTCGCATCGTGTTCGCACAGGTGAGAAGTGTGCTATATCCAGGGCCGGTACGGCCAAGTCCTTAAGCACCATTTTGGCCGTGCCGACTTGAGGCAGGGCTTCTGGGAATAAGATTGCGGCTGAAGGAGATAAGATAGTTTCAAGATGTATGCATCAATGTCATCCGCCTGAATGAAGATTATAGACTCATAGACCTACATAATAAGGAGACATATGGAGACCACCTCTGGATACCTTTCAGGTGGACAGGTGATCAGACATATTCATACATGATCGTCATACATATGTACATTTTGCCATATTTTGCTATATAGTAAATTCTATCATTCATATATGATTGGGATTGTGTGACGCCTTGTGTCTTGCCTCCTTCGCGTCGTGTTCGCGTCGTGGTCACACAGGTGAGAGGTATACTATATCCAGGGCCGGTACGGCCAAGTCCTTAAGCACCACTATATGGTTATCCCTACCACCTCAGAATGAACAAAAGGGGGGGGAGGCCCTCTGTCAATACAGTAGGCACCATTAGATGTTGAAAATGAATGTTGAATCATATCAAAGACATATCGGGAACTTGCATTTGCATCCTGCGGCCACCGGTGCCTCGAGTGGATTTTGTGGGTGCTACACCGCCATTGCGATCAGGACCGGCTTTGTGGGTGCATCACGTCATCGGTATGGTTCCTTCAGATGGATATATATGGCTGTGCCGATTTCAGGCAAGGTTTCTGGGAATAAGATTGCGATAGATTACGACTGAAGGAGATAAGATAGTTTCAAGAAATATGCGGGAGTTGACAAAGGTTGAAGGAATGCTTGAGGAGCAGGCGTGGCATCCGTGCTTTTCTGAGAACTATGGACCATTAATTATGGACCCTTGCACGATACGTGCGACATCTCCAGTTGGACCCGCCGCCCAAGTCGTGACAGAATACATTTCGAATCATTGTCGTCGCAACAGTGGCAGGAATTCGTCCAAAGAATGGACAAGCTTGGGGCCACAGAGGTTGGCAAGGTTCTCAACTACGAGCTCCTTTGCCAAGATGTGTGACACATGCTTCTGTGAGGCTGTGCCAACGCATGTGACGTGACCCTGGCGGACTGCTTTGATCGAAGTATGGTCTTAGTATGACACAGATAATTCACTTCCAAATATGAATATATATTTAAGTATATTTATATATACGGTAACGACATTTAAATATGTGGAGGGCGGGCCAGACTGCGAGGCCCCGGAGGTAGTATGAAACACCAGTTCCATCCGTATGTTGAAATGGCTGGGCCCGTTCCGCATATTTAAATATCGATTCAAACACAGTTGAACCAGTGGCTACGGACCTCCAAAGAAATTTTCAGCTTACCCTGAATCCTCCACAAATCCTCCATAAATCCCTCATAAATCCACCATAAATCCATCATAAACTCACCATAAATTATCCATAAATCCACCATAAATCCTCCGTAAATCTACCATAAATCTTCCATGAATCCTCCACAAATCCTCCACATATCCTCCGTAAATCAACCGTAAATCCACCATAAACCTACTATAAATCCTCCATAAATCCACCATAAATCCTGCATGAATCCTCCATAAATCCTCCATGAACCCTCCATAAATCTATCATAAATGCTCCACAAAACCTCCATAACACCTATATTTGCAAGTGGAGGCGAGCCATGGAAAACCTTCCTGGAGGTAGTCTGAAATACCAGTTCGTATATTTTGAATCCGTATGTTTAAGTGGCCGGGCGGGCCACGGAAACCCTTCCCGGAGGTAGTCCAATACCAGTTCGTATATTTAAAAATCCGTACATTGAAATGTAGTTACCGTATATTTATATATATATATACATATTCATTTATTTATTTCCATTATTTGCTACATTATTACCAGTCATTCTATATATGAGAGGATTTCCGAAGCCTTGAGCCATGCCTCGTCCGCATCGTGTTCGCACAGGTGAGAAGTGTGCTATATCCAGGGCCGGTACGGCCAAGTCCTTGAGCACCATTTTGGCCGTGCCGACTTGAGGCAGGGCTTCCGGGAATAAGATTACGGCTGAAGGAGATCAGATAGTTTCAAGATGTATGCATCAATGTCATCCGCCTGAATGAAGATTATAGACCGACATAATATGGAGACCACCTCTGGATACCTTTGATCTGGACAGAGCATAAGAAGGTGAGAGAGGACATGGAGGGTTCGGTATCGAAGTCTTCAGCATTGCTTAGGGGCACTGCCCCTAAGCGATTCTGCGGTGCTGGGGGCGATTCCGACAGTATGAGAAGACATCAGCATTGCTTTGGAGCACCCAGCATTGCTTAGGGGCGCTGCCCCTAAGCGATGCTAAGATTTTTTGGTGAAAGTCTTCTTTCCTTAGGCAAGCGTCTTCTGCCGGCCCCCGGCACAAAAGGAAAGGACAGAAGAGGATAGGAAAGAAAAGAAAAGAAAAGGAAAGGCATCTCGTTCTCCTCCACGGACACGAGAAGAAAAGAAAGGAAAGAAAAAGGAACACCTATCTAGGGGACGGTTGCCTAAGGAAAGAAAAAAAAAGGAAAGATTTCCAGGACCAGCGCTGCCCCTAAGCAATGCTGGGGGCTTAAAAGCAATGCTGATGTCTTCTGGTACTGTTGGAATCGCCCCCAGCATCCCAGAATCGCTTAGGGGCAGCGTCCCTAAGCAATGCTGCAGACTTCAATACCGGACCCTTAATCTCGCCTCGATTCCTTCTTTTCTTCATCTCTTTTCTCTGTCTTTGCCGGCCCTGCCAGGGGCAAGATATGCGCTCAGGAGGATCTTAGGCCATGCATACAGGACAATATGACATTGTGTGATATTGTGTGACATTGCAAGTACGGAGACTTTCAAATGTTGACTTCGTGTCTCTGTGAGGTCGGAATGGCTAGGAAAATCTAGGAAATATGGCGTGACAGACTCTGGGTGCTGACCTCAGAAGACAGCGAACGAAGGGGTATGCCATCATCCTATCAATTACTGCATTAATTATTTCCATTTTATTTGCACCATGCTGCATGGCTTACTAAGGCTTACTATGTGACATGTAATTTCTTCATATCTTTGCAGTCAGTCCCTGCTTGTGTTGCCGGGTATCAAGACATTCTGGTTCTTTTCCATTACGGCTGCTTGAGTGGGTTGCTCGCGCTGCGCACCATGGAGTTTGGCTCCTTCAAGATGTGGCTCCAGGACAATGGGCTGCAAATGGATTCTGATGGCGAGACGAAGTTCAGGACCTGGATCTCTGGTGTGGTTGCAAAGCCTTCCGAGGGCTGTTACAGCCTCGGCCACATGTCTTTTGATCCGATAACCCAAGCTGGCTGGCGCAATGTTTCCATTCGAGCAGTGTTGACCAAGGTTGAGGGGATGCTTGAGGAGCAGGCGTGGCACCCAGAAAACAACGTGGTGCTGTGGCTCCCTGAGAATGCATCCGGCTTCTGCTATGTTTCTGGTCACCACCGGGTTCTGTCTCTAGTGGCTCTGGCACGATACGTGCAACATCTGGGGTTGGACCCGCCGTCCTGGCTCCGCGAAATGATGACCAACATTCGGGGACAAGTTGCCACGGAAGTCAAGACACTTTCTGATGCATTTGTGATGGGCCTCTCTATGTGCATCAAGCGTGAAATCAACACGGTCGCATGGAGCTACATCACCGTGTGCACTTCTTTGAATGCAGGAAGGATGAAGCATGAGGACGGGCCCTGTCAATACAGGGCACAAGATCCTAGTGTGCATTTCATTCCAATGTATGTTGCAACATATCGATTCATTTTCCTGACAAATTGGCAGGAATTCGTCCGAGAAATGGACAGGCTTGGGGGCGCACAGGTTGGCAAGGTTCTCAACTACAAGCTCCTTCACCAGATCTGTGACAGAGTGAAACCTCGCACGCTTGCCTTGCTGCGAGACTGGCAGGCCTGGAAACAATTTTTCGTTACCAGCTCCTGTAGCGATGGCACTCGCATAGAACCTGTTTGAACCAGGGTCATTCGTGATCTGCCACAGGATGAGTGGACCCAAGGAGCCGATGCTATTCCTATGTCCTTCTTCCGGAACAAGAAATGGCTTTGCAAAACTAATTTCAGGGACACCCAGGCAAATGCCAGCTGCTTTGAATCGGAAGAAGAGCAATACTACTTTTTCTGCCGCGCCTTGGTGTGAGGGCAACTATAAAGGTTCATTTCTCCACCAATGATCCCCCAATGCTACTTCATCAAAAGGTTGACATGGTGCAATAATGGAGGAACGAGAAGGAAATATGGAACTGGGACCATCCATGATTATTAACCTGCGGGGTCGGGGATGAGGATGATTCTGAAAGTTCGGATTTGGATGGACAAGAATTGTCAGAGGGCCGCGACCAAGCAGTGGTGCAAGCCTTGGCTTCCTTGTCAAAGGAAGCGGAACTCAAGCAAGACATCGAGCGCCTTCAGGAGTGCCAGCCTTCTGCACTAACAGTGGAGCCGCCAGACACAGAAAGCAGCCATGTGCAGGTAGTGGAAGACACGGAGAAGGCCAAGGCAACTCCTTCTGTTCAACCTGCCACAAACATGTCATGCGAACATCACGGGACGCAGACCTTGGCAGAGATGTTGGCCATGCTTGGCTTTGACAAGTTCCGACCGCTAGATCTTGATTCAATTGATGAGGCCCAAAAAAATGATACAGGATCCAAAAAATGTTCAGATTCTGTCGTTATAATCACAAATTTGCAGGCAGTCAAGCTGTACCTTTACCATCATATCTCAATGATAGCCAATTTCAACCGGCATTTAACCTGCCTACAATGTTTATTGATTCATTGGGGTTTCCTGATGGCTTGTCTGTGTCAGGCAGAACATAGTTGTAGTTTTGTCGGATTTTCGCCCGCTCCAGCAAGGCCGTGAAGCGTACCTCCACCTTGCTCCCGACCATGATGAAAGTTGTCACTTCAGTTCGCCTCGCAGAAGGTTTCTTATCCAAAAACCAAATACTTTCAACCCCAAGGCCCATGAATGAAGCGAACCAGCTTCGTCATGAGTTAGCAAAGGCCCAGCGGGCATTTGATTTGGGTGGAGGTGGCCGCCAGAGCCGTTTCGCAGCATGAAAAACATATTCCGGATTGGTTGCCAAAGCAGCACAAGAAAGTGTTCCCACCTGCGGCCGGTACGGCCAGGTATCGCAAGAGGTAGCTGAGTTACCTGGATTTGCTGTAGTTTGCCATATCTATTTTTTTGGGTTGTGTTTCGCTTTGGCCTTGGCAAAAAATCTATAGTTTTGCTTTCTCTGGCGTTCTTGAAGAACATCGAAGGTTTGTCCCCAGCACCACGATTCAAAGCGAACACAGGAGGTACCAGGTGCTCACTGTTCGGCTTTACGCATGTGCTGACTTGCAGTTGGCAATCACAGAGCGGGTGTGGAGAGGCAGCAAGCCCAGAAAAGGAAGCTCCATGTCTGGCAAGCCTTTTGATTCCCCATTGAAGGCTGAATATACCACCTTCGTCCACCTTGTGTTGTTACAACACCGTGGCGCCGACCTTTACAAAGCAACTTCACATAGTGAAGCAGTGTTCGTGGACCCTCATAGCATGGATGCTGATCTGCCCACGGTTCTCTATGAATCCAGGCTGCCTTTGAGAAGAGTTTCGTTGTCAGCCGTCCGCCAGATTCAGCCAGCTTTTTGGGGTAGCCGTTTTCAAAACATCACGCCATTACGCAAACTAGGAAATCCCACGAAGCCAACTCAAACTCACTTTCCATGAAACCGAAAACCATCTCCTGGTGGATGTGTCTGCCGAAGCTCGGAGTGCGATGCTAAAGATGGCTGGGGCGGCAGTGCCTGCGAGCACCCCGTCGCAAGCCGTGTTTACTCTCTATTCATTCCCCCCCACAAAGGGTGGGCGCGATGCCATTTGCTCCTACATGGAGGTCTTGAAGCGGCTGTGTGAAAAGACGGAGGGGAAGCCGCTTGGCGTCCACAACTGGGAGGAATTGAAATGCAGAGCGCCTCTGTACTTTGCATACCAATTCTCCCATAAGAAGTTCTCGCAGAAGCTGACCCACGACCAGCAAAGCACAGCAGTTTGGAAGAACTTCAAGGAGATTGCGCCGAACAGGAAGGATGGCTCGAAGGCTTTCCGGCGTTTCCTGGGCATTGTGAACAAGGAAGCACCGAAGGCCCTCCCCATTGAAGTTGACGATTGAGGTCTGAATGTAGCAAAGCTTTTTGGGCAAACCCTGCAGTGCGCTCGGTACGAGCGCACATGGAACAAAGCTTCTTGGGCAAACCCTGCAGGGGCAAATCTGGCACCAGCTTAAGTGGTGCAATATGTTTTTTCTTGCCGTCCAGACATGGTTCTCTGTGAATTTTAGAGATTATACATCTATACATGTGTATATATATATATATAGTATATTTTATTGCCTTCAAGTTTAAAGCAAATTGTTTAGGTGAGTGTTCATATGTTTCAAGAGGGTATCGGAACTACATTTTGTGTAGCAGAGAACCGCTGTCTGGCATGACTTCTGGGTCAGGGACAGCCCTGTAATTTCAAATTCAGCAGACTGGGGGCAGAAGCTGATGAGAAAGAAACAAGACCTCTAGCAATTTTGAAAGATGTCGAATTTTTATTGAAAAAATCGCTTAACAAAACACACACAATAGCAAAGATCATAACCACGGCACATAAGGGATGCGATTCGGAACTTGAAAGTGCCTGACTCGAGCTTTACCCCCAAGATCCCCCAAGTATAGCTCCAAACATCGCCTCTGTGACTTGCAGCGTTTGTGTGAAGTGAGGTGCTCTTCGCTGGCGTACTGGTACACCATGGGTGCTTGGAAACTTGAGGCCAGATGTTTTGCCTTGGGCGGCCAGCCCTTGAACGTTGGAAGCTGCAAAGTCAGATTCTGTGGATGCCTTGGGAGTGACAAGGGTTGCTCACAAGACACCATTAGCATTCAATTCTGACTCATACAATAACAAATCAATCTTGGGTTTTTTCCGGTTCAGATTGAGAACTTAATTGTGACTCATGACACTGTGAGAAGGTCTTCCAAACCATTCCAAAGCCACCATGAATCTATGCAGGCAAACCAGATATCTAAGAATATCTCATTGCAGGACAGTAAGGAGAGAATTCTCTAAATCTTATAGGTACATTCCATGTGTTTCGCTACAGATTTCAGCTTCGTCTAGTTGTTTTTTGCTTCCCATCGAATGATCAACTGCCGCAGGTTTGCAATGAACTACTATGCCATGGGGTATACTGTACAGGCAGGGCAAGCTCATGGATCTCAACCTGATGCACTTGCTTATTCGTTTGTTTCTGGCCTGAAGCGACCATGTATGGATATATGGTGATGTTTGATATGCATATATACACTTAGTAATTAGACATGTACTCATACCTTGTCCGGTAGCAGCAGAAAGTCCTCTAGTCCTAAAATTTGCAAGATTGTTTGTTTCAAATTATTCGCCCCAACCAGGACGTTGATCCACACCCAACATGGCACAGTTCGCTCATCTGATTAAGGAATAAAATTCCGGCACCAGCCTTTTTTTAAACCCCTCGCCCTCTCACTGCGCCGCTCGAGGCCGGTGGAAGCAAGCGCTGGAAGCCATACAGCGCTTGGCACCAGGCAGATGGGAGATCTACCGATGATATACCAATCGTCATGATATAGAATTATATAGATAGATCCCCCTTATGGCCAGATAGAATGGGGTAACCCAGTCATCAGACGTATAGAATTATATAGATAATTTTTATAGTATATGATAATAGATAATAGATATAAAATGGTCCATGAAAACACATATAATATATACCTAAGCCTATAATAATTATGTTTTTTTGGTGTATGTACAGGCAAATATGTTGATTGGGGTAGTAACATCAACTTATCTCAAAAACCCTCTCTGGCAAATTTGTTGATTGGGGTAGTAACATCAACTTATCGTAACAAGGGATAAACACCCGGCACCCTCTCTGGGACATATGTTGGTTGGGGTAGTAAGATCAACTTATCTCAATAGGGGATAAAATCTGGGCACCTCCCCTGGCAAATATGTTGATTCGGGTAGTAACATCAATTCATCTTAATAAGGGATAAAGATTCGGCAGGGTTGAAGCCTCTTAAACTCTTAAATGAATTGCACATGAATCTGAAAATATCTGAAGATCATCCTCCAACCATTGGGGGATGGTTTTTGTCGTTTTTGTTGGGCAGAAACATTGATTTTTACAATGTTTTTGCCCGTTGCCTAGGCTTGACGGCTTTGCGCAAAAATGTCAAAAACCTCGCTATATCTTGTATGTGATCTTGTACGATATCTCGTTTTCCCACGAATTCCCATGACATAAGCCCGGTGTTTTTCCATGACACACGCAGCAAAAAAAACACTTTTGGAAATTGTTTTGATGGTGTTCGCATAATCCCAAGCCATGTTCAGGGCTATGTTTGTGGGGCCGAGGCCTGGTGTGGCCACCAAAGCCGGAGAATCGGGTTTGCAAAAAGTTTCCTGCTGCAGCGGTGACAGCAGTTGCGAACATGCTATTGCGTTTCAATTTTCAAGAAAATGTATGGAGAGGGGCCCCTCACGTTTCTCATGGCTGCCAGTAGGGATGTCAGGGCTGGTCATGGTAATGGTAGTGGGAGTGGCAATGATATTGGTCGTGGTAGTGGTAGTGGCAGTGGCAGGTGGTAGTAATGGTAGTGGAAGTTATGGTAATGGCAGTGGTAATGGTAGGTTGGAGTGCTAGTTGTGGTTGTGGCACTGGCAATGGTAGTGCTACTGGTAGTGGTAGTGGTAGTAGTGCTGGTCTTGGTGTTTTTGATAGTACTGGTAGTATAAGTGGTATAAGTGGTGGTGGTGCTGCTGCTGCTGGTGGTGCTGCTGGTGGTGCTGCTGGTGGTGCTGCTGGTGGTGCTGCTGGTGGTGCTGGTGGTGCCGGTGCCGGTGCCGGTGCCGGTGCCGGTGCCGGTGCCGGTGCTGGTGCTGGTGCTGGTGCTGGTGGTAATGCTGAGTCATAGATAATAAAACGAATCCACTGATGGACCCACAGGTAGTTAAAATGCCCCAGAATGTAATGTGTAGAATATAAAATATTCGAAATACGGTACCTGCGATGCAAAATAGCATTCCAGATAGGACGGATCTTCGCCAAATGTTGCGTCTGCCAGGCACAATGAAGATGGAAGTCTCCAAAGTGCTTTGCCTGCGAGGAAAAAAACAATTCAAACAACGACGCCAAAGCATTACGTCTGCCACAGAAAACGATTTGCAACACATTTGCAGATACGTGAGAATGTTAGGACGTGCCATGCTGGCCTGTAAAACGACATTATAACCAGCTGTGATACCTAAAGAAACGACACGAGACATGTTGGAGCTTCAAAACGCATTTAATGCGAGACATCCTCAACTTTTCTCACTTTGTAGTTTCAAAATGGATATTTTCAAAATTTCTTATGAACCTCAAAATTTGCTACCTCGCAAAACGCCACCACGGAACTACGTTGTCATCACTACTACGACTACGTCTACAACTACCACTACCACTACCACCACCACCACCACGACGACTA
This sequence comes from Cladocopium goreaui, assembly GCA_947184155.2. NCBI lineage: Eukaryota > Dinophyceae > Suessiales > Symbiodiniaceae > Cladocopium > Cladocopium goreaui. Next base: position 30,247 of record CAMXCT020002248.1, on the reverse strand, counting down.
CTACTACTACTACTACCACCACCACCACCACCACCACCACCACGACTACGACTACGACTACGACTACGACGACGACGACGACTACTACTACGACTACTACGACTACTACTACTGCTGCTGCTACTACTATTACCACCAATACTATTACTACACACAACATTACATTGTTACACCTATTACGCCAAATTACATTAATTAAACTATACTTACCGACATTACATTGCACTACATTACGTATATTTTTTACAAGTACAACTAAAATTACACTGATTATATTACACTACAGCTACAACTCCACTACACTACGACTACAACTACAACTGCTCTACACCACAATACATCCAGCAATTATGGGTGAGGTAACTACTGCAACCATTGCATCCACTCCAAAAAACACAACTCCAATTACCTTTCGGTCCATCCGTGGATTCGCTCTGCCATCCGTGATTCACCACAAGCAACCACTCCCATAGGTTCGCTTACTTACAATGTCCGGTTGGATGGTGTGTCCGCCTGCCCGAAATCTCATTTCCCCTTGTCTCCCATTGTCTCCCCAAATGTGTGCCTGTGTTGATGGTGTGTCCGCCTTCCCGAGGTCTTGTCTCCCCTTGTCTCCCATTATCTCTCATTGTCTGCCTGTTCTTGTCTCCCATTGTCACTCCACATGTGTGCCCGTTAGATGCTGTGTCCACCTTCCCGCGGTCTTGCCTCCCATTGTCTCCACGCATATATGCCTGTCTTGGATGGTGTGTCGGCCTTCCCGAGGTCTTGTCTCTGTTTGTCTCCCATTGGCTCCCATTGTTTCCCATTGTCTCCCCATATGAGTGCCTGTGTTGGCTGGCGCGTCCGCCTTCCCGACGTCTTGTCTTCCCTTGCGTTGGCCGATGCGCCCGCCTTCCCGAGGTCTTGTCTGCCCTTGTCTCCTAGTTTTCCCGCATGTGTGCCTGCGTTGGATGCTGTGTCCGCCTTCCTGGGGTCTTGCTTCCGTTTGTCTCCCATCGTAAGGTGTGTCCGCCTTCACGAGGTCTTGTCTTTCCTTCACCCGTTGTTTCCCCTTATGTGTGCTGCGTTCATCTTCCCGAGGTCTTGTCTCCCCTTGCCTCCGCTTGTGGTCCATCGTCTCCCACATGTGTGCCTGTGTTGGATGGTGGACCCACCTTCCTGAGGTCTTGCCCCCCCCCTTATCTGCCATTTTTTCCCACATGCGTGCCTGTATTGGTCCACCTTCCCGAGGTCTTGTTTCCTCCTGTCTCCCATTTTCTCCCCACATGTGTGGCTGTAGTGGATGGTCACCTCTCACTGCCTCTCCATAGATGGTGCATCCGCTTCCCCGAGGTCTTGCCTCCCCTTGTCTCCCAGTATCTCCCCATATATGAGTTTGTGTTGGATGCTTGCCTCTCATGGTCTCCGCACAGGTGCGCCTGTGTTGGATGGTGTATCCGTCTTCCCGAGGTTTGTCTCCCCCTCGCTCCGCATGCGTTCCATTATCTCCCACATGTGTGCCTGTGTTAGATGCTGCGTCCGCCTTCCCGAGGTCTTGTTTCCCATTATCTCCCACTGTCTTCCCACATATGTGTGCCTGTGTTGGATGGTGTGTCCGTTTGTCTCCCCATGTTTCCCTTTGTTTCCCCCATATTGTGGCACACGTGAGCTTGGGTTGGAAGGTGTGTTCACCTTCCCGAGGTCTCGTCTGCCCATTGTCTCCCCATATATATGTCTCCCCTTATCCCCCACCGTGTCCCAATGCCTCCCATTGCTTTCATTATCCCCCATTGTTTTCATTGTCTCCCCATATGTGTGCCTGTGGATGGTGGGCTCGCCTTTTTGAGGCGAGCCTGTGTTGGATGGTGCGTCCACATTCCCGAGCTCTTGTCTCGCCTGGTCTCTTGTCTCCCAGGTCTCCACACATGTGTGCCTGTGGCGGATGCGCCCGCCTTTCCGAGGTCTTGTCCCGCCTTGTCTCCCTGTGTTGGATGCCGTCTCCGTGTTCCCCCGGTCTTGTCCCCCTTTGTGTCCCTTTTTATTTCCCTATCTTGGATGGTGTGTCCGCGTTTCTGAAGCCTTGTCTCCCTTCTTCTTTTCCTTTGTTGGATGGTGTGTCTGCCTTCCCGAGGTCTTGTCCTCCCTTGTCCCCCCTGTTTCCCATTGTCTTCCCGCATGTGTGCCTGTGTTGTGTGATCGCCTTCCCGAGGTCTTGTGTACCTGTGTTGGATGGTACGTCCGCCTTCCGGAGGTCTTACCTCCGCTTGTCTCCCATAATTTTCCCTTTTGTGTGCCTGTGTTTGGATGGTATGACCCACTGTCTCCCATTGTCCTCCCTACATATGTGCCTGCGTTGGATTTCCGAGGTCTTGCGGTGTTGTCTCCCCTTGTGTCCCTTCTTGTTTCCCTTTGTTGGATGGTGCGTCTGCCGTCCCCTTGTTGTGGATTATCTCCCATTGTCTCCTTTTTTGTTTCCCTTTGTTGGATGGTGTGCCTTCCCGAGGACTTGTCCCCCTTGTCCCCCAGCTTGTCCCCCAGCTTGTCTCCCAGCTTGTCTCCCAGCTTACCAGGTTGTCTTTCCTTCTTGTTCCCTTTGGTGTCCGCCTTCCAGCTTGTTTCCCTTCTTGTTTCCGTTTCTTGGAGGGTACGCGCGTCTTCCCGAGGCCTTGTCTCCCAGCTTGTCTCCCAGCTGGTCTTTGTTCTTGTTTCCCTTTGTTGGGTGGTGTGTCCGTCTTCCCCCTTGCTTCCTTCAATTCGTCCCATGATGTCCTATCTGTGGATAATTGGCCTAAAGATGCGATTTTTTTCCTGTGGGGTCAGCCTTTGAAGATTATCCCGCAAGTATTCAGTTAAAAAAAGGTCCAGCCCCTTGGATTTTATTTTTGACACCTGCGCCTCGGCCTCTTCAAGTCACCTTTTTTTGGTTGGTGAAGCTGAAGATATGTGGTTATACCCTTTTGCAAGGACAAATGTATTTTCAGCAAAAAACATATATTTTGTAATTTGGGCGCGCGTTGACACAAAATTCTTGAATTCGTCCTATCATGTCCTATCTGTGGATGATTGGCCTGGTGATACGATTTTTTTCCTGTGGGGCCAACCTTTGAAGATCATCCGCAAGTATTCAGTCAAAAAAGGTCCAGCCCCTTGGATTTTATTTTTGACCCCTGCGCCTTGGCCTCTTGAAGTCACTTTTTTTGGTTGGTGAAGGTGAACATATGTGTGTGTACCCTTTTGTAAAATCATGTAAAGAATTATACCCCCTCAAGTAATTATGGTTCGTTTTTTCCCGGGGTTTGACATTTAGATATGTTCAAATAAACTCCCATTTGATCCATCCACCTTCAAATTCCTGGCTACTAACCTTGGGAATTCTACAAATTTACCCATTATCAGAGTCATTCATAATTAATTTCCTAATGCCTTACATACACAAATTAATAAATCAACCCCCCCTCAATTACAACAGACAAAAATTGATTTCCTATCACTATACGTCAGGAAGCTTTCAGGAAAAAAAAAT
>CAMXCT020002248.1:0-26253 GCA_947184155.2 Cladocopium goreaui | reverse complement strand
GCTCTGCCCAGCGAAACCGGGCTCAAAAAGCAAAAACGCGCGTAGATCGTCGATCTACGCGCGTTTTTGCGTTTTCCCGGGCATGACGGGTGTCATCTTGCGTCTGCGCGGCGGCCGGCGCCCCCGCGCCAAGCAACCAAGGCCACAAACCAGCGTAGCCGGAACAGCTAGGCAAAATTCCGGCCAAAATCGGCAATTCCACCTCGTCACCTTGTTTAATCTTGCTCCAAATTATGCAGATGCCTACAATATAATATTAAGAATCGGGCTCTGCCCAGCGAAACCGGGCTCAAAAAGCAAAAACGCGCGTAGATCGTCGATCCACGCGCGTTTTTGCGTTTTCCGGGGCATGACGGGTGTTATCTATCCTCTCAACTACTAGCTAGGGACTATAGGTATTTTCAATTTAGACCCTTTTACCCGGGTCTAATTGAAATTTCCCTATGCAAATCAACCTATTTTGCACCAACCATCTCAGACCTACCATAGGGATCCAGCAGAGATCATCAACATGCTGATGTTGTATGTTTCTGGAAACTGGTAACTTCAGATTAGACCCTTGGGTACTGGTTGTCAGCAGCAACAGCCCAGGCAACAGCAGGGTCAATCAAACCTATGCAAAAGTGTCTAATAGACCCCCAGGTGTGACACCAAGGTTGATTTCAATCCTGGGAACGAAATATATGTCAAACAACGATTGCAACCATCTTCCCAAAAACAATCACAATGGTTTCATATGGTTTCATCATATCACGTATCCTTGGCAGTCATGGTCTGTGATGAAGTGATGCTACATCAGGGTCTGAAATGAAATCCTGCTGCCTTCAAGCACACCTTTCATGCAAGCAACAGATAGGGAAAACTATAGTAGACCCACAGGTGGGACACCAATGCTGATTTCAACCCTGGAAAATTAACATATGTCAAATAACGATTGCAACCATCCTCCCAAAAACAAACACAATGGTTTCATATGGTTTCATCATATCACGTATCCTTGGCAGTGATGGTCTGTGATGAAGTGATGCTGCATTAGGGTCTGAAATGAAATTCTGCTGTCTTCAAGCACACCTTTCACACAAGCAACAGATAGGGAAAACCATAATAGACCCACAGGTGTGACACCAAGACTGATTTCAACCCTGTAAAATTAACATATGTCAAATAACGATTACATCCATCCTCCCGAAAACAAACGCAATGGTTTTTAGGGTCTAAGATGAATTTTTCTATGAGGTAGGCAAAAGGTCTAAAGTGAAGTTTTCATTTTCCAGCATGTACATGTTGAGGGTCTGGGGTGGTAGCTGGCCAGGGTCTAATCTAATAAAAAAACCAATTAAATTTAGACCCTAAAAAATTTAAGCCCCAAGCTTCAGACCCTTTTGTAGTTGGGAAGATTAGTATCTTATGTCTGCGCGGCGGCCGGCGGCCCCGCGCCAAGAACAGCTAGGCAGAATTCCGGCCACAATCGGCAATTCCACCTCGTTACCTTATTTAATCTTGCTCCAAATTATGCAGATACCTGCAATATAATACTAAGAATATCTTAAGAATTTAAGGGACCCTCGATTTGTTAAAGTGCAAATTTACCTATATTTAAAAATAAGAATTTAAAGGACCCTAGACCTCAAGCTTTGGGATTTTTCACCAGCGTTCGGGCTATAACATATTATTATTAATTTTAAAATATTATTTTAAGATTTTAATTAATAATTATATTATATTATATAAATTATATAATTTACATATTTTTAAATAAATATTATATTATTTTATTTATATTTATTTTTTATAAAAAATCCAAGATAATTATTGTATTATATCGATATTCAAAATTCGAATAATAAAGATTAAATAAATATTAATTATATAATTTATCGATTTCTAAAAAGAACATTATTTTTTAATCGGGACTACAAATTTAATAATTTAAATATAGAATATATTAAATAAATAATTTATAATATTAATAATTTTTATATATTTTCATATTATATGATAATTATATTAAATAAAGATCAAGATCAATTTTATTTATATTTATGATACTATGTTTTGTATTTTGAATTCGATAAGGATATTTATCTTATTGTGATTGCAAAACATATTACTATTTTTTTTCTCTCATTTTTTTGGGCGATGATGGAAATTGTCCATGAAACCGTGAGATACGGGGAAACATTTCGGATCTCAATGAATGGAACACCTGATCTGTTGTGCAGAATTTTTAGAAACATTTCCCATGAACTATCTCCACTTTCGCTCAAAGGTGGGTTTTGACCAGGTCGACTCAGATTTTCGAGGTGCTAAGCAACAAAAACTGATCCACAAGCGAAATCAAATCTACTGGTACCAGCAAATGGTTTGACCTGGCCTGAATCTCAACTTGCAATCTAATCTCACCTGGATCATCCTGGATCTACTGGCCATTTTGGCAACCTTTGGTTTGCCAAAGAAGCAATCTGCTGCTCAACGGAACACGCAAGCGTGGCCAAAAGACATTGACGTCTATTGCGACAAGGGACAAAGGACACAACACTCAATTGCTGAAACAAAGCCTGCTTGATGATGCTTGATGCCCTTTGTGTATCTTCGTCCCATTCTTGCGGCTTAGGCAAGATGCTTTTGAGCAAATTCCAGATTGGAAGGACTCTGTGCGCGAGCTGCTGTCGCTAGTCCTTCAAGGAGAATCCGAAGCTTTAAGGATGCAAGATATTCAAGCAAAAGCTCCAATCACTTTCTCTCATGTCAAGCGGAGTCCGACATCCAAACTTCTATTGGCTGTAAAGGTCCTCATCTGGCTTGGCGAATCGCACTCTGTCTTTTGCTGGCTCCGGCCTGGAAAAGGTCGAACTTTGATTCACTGGAAATGGCCAGCTGTTCAAATTTTGGCATGGTACATATGGTACACTGATGATGTCTTTAGCACAAGCTCGTGATTGATTCGCTATCCAGAAATTGGAGCACAGCAATGCGCCGCATTGGATGCTGAAAAGCATCATACTGGACATGACTTTTCATGATTTTGACCCCAAACGAATACCTTAAGCCCGACCTGGACTCCTCAACATCCTGCCAAGAGGAAGATGATGGCCTTTGCAATTGACATCCAATACATCTGGTCCATCTGCAAAAAAACGGGTACTGCTTTCTGCCTGGCACCAAGCGCTAGTGATCTCCCGTGGTTATGTGTTTCCATCACCAGTAGCACTGGCACTGAGATCTCGACCCAGTCTCTGCAGGGTACATCCAATGCGTGGACTGCGGAGCCTCAGCGAGCAAGCGAGACTTTAGGATCTACCATGACCTAAGAAGATCTACCATGACCTGGCATCAGAGACCTTGCGCCATGCAGGAGAATTGGGATATTGTCGGTTATAATGGGTTATAGTTAAGAGAGCAGCTTAATTTGCTCTGTCCAAATTCTTGGGAATACTTCTTTGTCCTTGTCTATCCCAAACTTGGGGATCACACAAAAGCAGCACTGACTAGAAGAACATTGTGACAATTCCTCTGTGCACAACTGTCTGCTCTGCCTGAAGGCTGTCTCTGGCACGATGCAACCAGGAGCGCATGATGGAGGCTTCTGACCAAGTCAAGGACTTGGGCACCTGAAGGCTTCCGCAACGTCCCATTGAGGTTGCATCACCAAACCCAACCGCTTTCAAAACTCGAAAGCAAAACACCATTACCAGGTCTATTTCGACATGCAATCCAAGGATGCACGGTAAACCGAATGTACCAATTATTGACATTCGCCTTTCAACTCCGTTCACATCATTTTACATTCGCTCATCTTTGTGCACAAAGCCAGAAGTGGGAAATGGCCTTCAGAGGAGCCTTCTCTGGAATGTCGTCAGCGTCCAAATCGATTAGCAATGGATCCTGCAAAGAACTCTAACTAACCTTCTGCCCCATCAAATGCCGGTTCGCCAAGTCTTTCCCCACCAAGTCTTTCCCCATCAAGTCTTGCAAGCTTGTGAAAGTCTGCAACTATATTCACATTCTCAAAACGGTCTCAATCCATACACATCATACACTACCTGGCCATCCTGCCACTCCCTCCCATGTCAATGGAAGTGAAGCTGCGAGATGCTCAGGCAATTTCTACACTTGGGAAAAAAACTAAGACCTCGCCTTGATGTCATCATCATCTCTTGCTGCCTGGCAAGTCGGAAGGTGGAACACGATTCTACAACACAACTGCGCCATGGCATGGCTTTTCTGCACCATGGGTGTCACTTTAAAAAATTGCCTCATCGTCCTTATCGGACATGGAAGGCAAAGACCTAATCGGTGCTTCACATACCCTCTGGTAAACTAACATAGCTATTGATAATGGCCATTTATAGTGGATTTTCCCATTAAAAATGGTGATTTTCCATAGTTATGTTAGTTTACCAGAGGGTAAACACATCACACAACTATTGCAAACCAGGAATCTTCGCTTTTCAAACTGGAATGTTTGAACAACCTTTTCATGCTGGCGATAAAGTGAAGGAACATGCAACTTCTAAGTCCTTGGCTCATTGTCTCCGGCCTGACACACAGAGAAATCATTTCTGAACATTGCAACACAGCAGCAACTGCGAATGCCAAGCAACTTGAGTTTTCTTCGAGTGCGGTCTGATAGATACATACCCACCCGCATGCATTCATATATGAGATGCATTTAAACAGCATAATCTTCTGAAGGCAAACCTGATTTCAAATGGTTACCTCCACAACAGCCGCCTTGTCGAGCAATTCCTTTCGGATCTCCTGCATTGTACGGCCTCAAACATGACTTCCTGGAATCGGCGTCCAGGAACAGCTTCCTACAGATCAGCTCTGAGGCAGAAACCGTCAATACCGAAGCGAGGCAAAAAGTCTTGTGGTCGCTCTTCTCGAACAATGCATCTGGTCCACTCGAGCCACAGATTCAGAACCTGGCTATTTCGGCCGGAATGTCCCATGTCAGCGATCTCAGCAGTCTATGTCTAGCGAGTCATGATCTTTGTGAAGGTGCTGCAACGGAGCCACCGGGCACATTCTACATATATCAATACCCTGCGGTAATCAACAATTTTCCATTAATCTTCACTCACTTATAGTGTTGTTACATCATATGACATATGTAGCCCGATGAAACTATTCCGCTGAATTCTGCAGTGGCGCCTGCTTCATTTCTGGCTCCATGGTGATCACAGGGTATTCACTGCTCCTCATGGAATCCAGCGAAGGTACGAGGTTTGGATCACTGGAACTCAAGCAGAAAGTGATGGCACCAACAGGGAGCGCTTCCAGTCCTCACCATTTCGTATGCACTCTTCTTCTTTGCCTTCAATGATGAAAAAGAACTACAAGTACAGACACTCTAAACCTTACAGGTAAGTCTTAAGACTTTCCATGAATATATACCATATACTAGTATAGCAATATATAGCAATATATGGGTATGGGTCAAAACCCTCTAGCCTGTAGTTCACATCAAAATAGCTGTGGCTAGATGTCCATCCCTGGCATAGAAGGTTTTGACCTATTCCCAATTCAATGTGATATCCAATGCAGTGTGGCAATCTCAAGCAACACCCTGCCTGCAAGCGCTGATACCTCTTCTCATTCACTGGGATGTTGGTGTTGCGCTTGTGGTAGTAGCGGGCGCACGCCTCCGAAAGACAAAACTCATCAAAACTTCCATGGAAAGGCCTTGCAAATCCTTGCAGTCACTGTGTTGCCTCGCAAAGAGTACATGTGGGCGTGAAGGTCTGGTAGAAGTGCTTCCAAAGCGGTGTGTTCCACAAAGGAGACCTCAGCGCAATGAAGCATTTTAAGAATCCTCACTGCTTAGGCAATTTACGAAGGAAATGCATTGGTAGCTCAAGGCATCTCACACCCAAGGAAAGGCCGAGACTCTGTGCACTGCATCTCTCTGTGTTTCACAACAGTTGATTGATGCATCAATGCCAGCTTAATGAGCAGCCTGACAGCTTCAACCACATCAAACAGTAGCAAATCCTGGGGGTGCCCGACATATCCCGTTGCTCACGGTACAGCGAAGCTAAATGCCTCGGCAGCATAGTTAGACGTTCGTGATTCAATCTGATTTCTCAAAACTTAGTTAATTATTTAACATCATTTAACGCTCTGCAAAGCAAAGGATCAGCAAAATCTTCCGTGAAAGGCACGGTGGTGCCGAAGGCAAGAGATTAAAACCATATCCTCGGATGTTCCTTTTAGGTGCACACCGAACCAAACCATTGAGAAAGACTGTGCGATGAGTCTCTGGCAACAGCGTGTAGATCGGGAGCACCACCAAAGGTGACATTTCTTTGCTCTTACCGCAGATTTCACAGGCATCGCGACGCTGATAGTTGTCAAGCTTGACCTTATTTCGCCCAGGTTCTTGCCAAGACTTCCCCAGCTGGTTCACATATTCAGTGCAAACCTTTTCCAATGTCACATTGGACGGCCACGAACTAATTTTGTGATACTGCACAAACGGTGATTCCTGCTTCACATATTGGCTGCTTCATGGCCATGGCGAGTGGTATTGATTGCAACATATTGCAACCCTTCTATGACAAAATTCGTTTCAAGCTATTGGACGAACAGCTTCAACAAGTCACCCAGTTTTGCAATATTCCTCTGCCCTCGACCACAAGTGTGGAAGTCGAGTCAGAAACAAGGAAATGCAAAAATTACAATGAAATAAATGCAGTTCATTGAAGTTCAAATTACCTTCGTTGGAATGACACAAGTGAAAAAAACTCGGAATAAACATGAATCAGGTCTGGAATGATATCCTTTGCAAACCAATAGAACTTGCAATGCCAAGGCTGTCACCATGGCTGAGACCTGCTGAAGGAAGAGCATGAACTGTGCACGCTCTCGCCACATCCTGGACTTGCTGCTCTAGTGCCCTCCAGTGCCCTTATCAAGCAAATCATTTATGGAATAGGCTGTACATATTATAGGCTGTACATATGGCACATACACACACAGACACATATATATATATACATACGTATTACGCATATAACCAATCACGTATATATATAATATAGTATAATCAATAATATAATAACTAATATAATAAACAATATAACGAATAATAATAATATAATAAATAATATAATAAATAATATAATCAATAATATAAACAATAATATAAAATAATAATATAATAAATAATATAATCAATAATATAAACAATGATATAAAAAGTATTATAATATATATCTTCCTATATCCATTTGTATCTATATTTAGTTTCAATCTTACATATATATATATATAATAAACGTATGAACGTCTGTAACACTTGCTTTGGGTCTTCAGTTGGGCAAACCTATGCACCGCATTGCACCGCAGTCACACATGTCGCATCCACAAGGGAGAAGGTGATTCTCGAGGAAGCAATCTATCAATTATTGCGCATGATTGCGCGTGCGCGCTGCGGCAACATGTTGAATCTTGCTGCTTGATACTTTGTCATCCTTATCTTGTCACAATGATAGCTTTTTGTAGTCTAAGTGCTTGCCAGGGCAAACACAATGCAACTTTGTGGCCTTGACTGTTTGCCTTGCAGTGAGTGCATTTTGCGATATTCGTGTGAGCTTGCGGTACCGGACCACAGACTATACTCTTGAAACCATGCCGAACCTCATAGGCACGAAGCACTATTTTTTCACAACAATGCAAAGGCGTATTAGGCTTAAATGCCAAATCTTGCAATGTCACCTGCTATGATATGTGAAGATATGTGTGTAACATATAATGTAGTAAAAAACTACCAAGTAACTACTGGTAGCATGCCAAAACACAAAGGACACGGAGATGTCAGTTCTTTCAGGCAGCAACCTGAAACACAGTGGCAATACGCACATCCCCTCAGGCGCACTAACCATTACCGGGGGACTCCGGACAAACCGCACATGCACAGTAGGATGAAGCAAAACTGATGCCTCTGGAATGAGGCACTTACAAGCTTTTGAATTGTAAACTGGCATTTCGGTGGAACACGCCATAAGTATCAGAGTCACAGGCCTTTGTAAGCAAAACAAACTTTCCAACTCACTTAGAATGGACTCCGAAGTACGCCCAAATTTCTACGATTTATGATTTATGGTTGTCTGCAGCCAAACCGAAGAAGGGTTGCGAAGACCAGCTGGTGCACACTCTGTCACACAATGTTGGAACACGAATTCAGAGTTCAACTTGGAATCTAGTCGTGTTATGTGATGTTGTGCAAAATCTAACATGTAAGAGCAAATGATCAAATGTGCAGCTGCCATCTTTCAAAACGTGTGGTCGAGAGACCTATTTGCATAACTGATTGTTCCTTTGACAGCCCGTCTCATCTCTGTGACATCTTCCCGCTCCTCATGAGCTGCCTCAGGGCCGAATTCTCGTAGGTCTCTCTTTGCACCTGTGGAGCGGACGTGACTAGCTCAAGTCCGGTCAATTCTCTGTCTTCAATTCATCAATATGATGTCTGTGCACATATCAAGTCATATCAAATCCCCGGCTCTCACAGTCATTAAGCAGAGCAACATGGAGCAACTAATTCAACCTGGTTGGAGAAAATCGGTCTGAAATGTGCAGCCTCTGACGCAGCGCGCGCCAAGTCCATTTGTGGAGCGCCACCGAAGGTGAACATCTCCTCAATTCTTTTAAGTCTGGAGAAGGGGCGAGAAGGGGGTGAGTCGGGTAGGAGTGATGGAGAGCGAATATCTGGCAAAATATGGCAAAATGCAGAGACGGCGGCATTCTTGAAGAATGGTGAGACTCAGAAAAACAGAATCGTGGCATGTGCATGCTCCTTTTCCACAGCATCGGTGCCCTCGGGCGCATAATCCTTTGGCGCCACCTAGCACACTACTGCAGTCACGTCAACATGTCAACTTCGATTCGATTTGGTCTAGGACTTCCAGGCCTCGTTCACAATACCTGCTAGACCGTCCAAGAGGTCCTGCCTGTGCCTGACCAAAATTGTTTCTTTTGAATCCAGACTGCATACAACTCTGGATGAGACGCATCGAGATATGCATCAGCTTCAGATAGCTTTAGTGTAGATTCTGTTGACTTCCTTTGGGCACCTCTCAAGCGTCTTCTTGTCCATCATTTCAGAAACTGCTACCTTCCAAGCAGAGTTGCCGAAGCTCTGTCTCCCCCTCTCCCCCTGCCCCACGTCACTCGCACATGAATTCAGTTTGCATGACTACATTATGTTACACTGGGGATAAAACTCTCATCCCAATAATGTGCTTGATATGTCTATGAACTGTCTATGTGTATACTGTATATATATATTTAAATGTGTATGTATGTATGTGAATGTATATGAATGTGTATAATTATGTATATACATGTTACAACAGTATGTTGCAGTATTTTTAACATTTTTTACACTACACTGAGGTTGTGACTTGCAGCCAGAGTTGGTTCTCTGCCAAGAAGGCCACTCTATACCTGACGATTCTTTCAAATCGTATCCAAAGGCAACAAAAAGGTTTTGATATGTTTTGATCATTCTGTTCAACAAGAATAACTGTAATATGTCAATGTGAGGCAAAATAGGTCCTCAAACAACCACACCCGACCTTGAACGACTATAACACATGGATTCCTTGGAATCTTCTCATCCCACAAGAAACGCCTTGCCTCTCCATGCCAGTCTTGTCGTAATGCGCCGGCCTCAAGTGAAGAGTCGAACCATCTAAAGCCATCTAAAGCCATCTCAGGTAAACAAATTAGCCAAACATGATCAAGAATGCAAGTAATGATCGAAATGAACCTGATTTACTTTGTTCTGCTTGATTCTGCTTGAAGTATCTCGAGTTGATATCAACACTCGATCGCGCTGATGAACTCAGGGCTGTGCTCAGGCCAGCCATCATGTGCAGAACCTGCTGGAGGCGGCGGAGGCTTCTCATCTGCCTCAGGCAGACGTCTGAAATCCGGTGATGTGAGAATCACAGCTGAGATGATGATATGTGACCTGTCATGACCTGCCTATTGAGTCTATTGGCCGCCAAACCGATCACTTGTCCTTTCTATTCCTGTCTTAAGTCATATAAGATATCTCAAGATGTCTCTTAAGGGAATCAAATGCTCACCTCTCAGTCTGCAAGATAATTGCACTACGTTGCTGCTCTCCTTGAGGCTGCAACTGTACCTGCTGACATTGCCTGCATCTTCTTTGCCAAAGCCTTCACCAATGTTCAACAAGCAACATGATGCAAAATGCATTGGATCGTGAAATATGTCAGGCACTGTCGCCTCTACGTATTGACAAAGGGACAACAGCAGCAGTGTGCGTGCATGTTCAGCTTTGGTCCTCGTTACCTTTCAATAGCAGAGTCACAAACCAAACACGACAAGCACCGGACTTGCTGGTATCCAGACTCGGCCCACGTTTTATAACGCACCACCTCAGGTAAGCAAGATATGGCAAAATCACCTGCGTATCGATGCTGGAAAGGCTCGAACCAATATTCGCTGCTACCATCATCATTTTCAGATTACGACCTCCATCACCTCGCTACTTCTTGCTCTGCAGTGGCAACAGCTGGTGAAACATCTATCATTCACGATCTATCCTGAATTACATCAAACAAATTGAGCAGGCTTTCAACTTTGAGGATGAAAAACTACAAATTGCATATGCATAGTCTGTTGATGAAAGAAAGTACAACTGCATTTGCCGGCTAAGGAGGATGAAACGAGGAACTAAGAGTTCCTGTCAAACTTGGTTGAACTTATGTGGTTGCCATTGGTATGGCTTGTATGATAGAAGGTCAACAATCCAGATTCATCCACTCTTCGGATCTCTTTGGATCTCTTCGGATCTCTCTGGCAATCTGGGACTCCCAAGCCCAAATCTTGAGGTAGCCAGCTGAGACACCCGTCATGGCGCTAGTGCCTTGTCACCGCATCTGTTCGATCGCCAAAGAGCAAGCTGTACCCAAAGAGCATCTACCCTCTGGTAAACTAACATAGCTATGGAAAATCACCATTTTCAATGGGAAATTCCACTATAAATGGCCATTTTCAATAGCTATGTTAAATTACCAGAGGGTAAAAATAGTGTCTAGGGCAAATGGAACATCATGGCAAACCGCTCTGAGACGCACTCCTTTGCAGAGGCAAATAGCATATGCCAGAACAGCTGGTGTGGCTGGATCCTCGAACATGTTCCACCTTAGCTCTTTAGCTTTCCAAGAATTGAAGTGTGATCGACATGTGATCGACATGTGACATGTTGGGTGCAGGGCTTGACGAGCACTCCCCTTCTCTCTCTGTATCTCTCGGCCTACCAGTCTACCACTTGACTTTGAGCTGCCAACTGCGCTTCGAAGGTGACCTGCATTCCAAAGATCAGCGACATAACGCCCACGGTCTGCAGCAGATTCACGAAGTAGAACCTGTTTTAGGGCTGTGGATGGCTGTGGCTAAAATCTTCAGAAGTGGCTGCGAACGCTGCCAGTGTGCTGCCACAACGACAACCCTGTTGTGAGTCTTCTCAGTGCATGTCTGAACACTTGGGCCAAGACTGATCTGAGAAGCACATCTGGTCAATTGACCGCCTCAGTGTGTGGAAGTCCAAACATATGTGAATTGTCAGCTCTGCATCAGACAAACATAGACCAACAACTTTGCCTTGTGCCTTTCCTGCTCTGCGGGGTCAAATGGTACAGCTTGCTCGGGGCTCGAACACATGCGGTGACAGGGTCTGATCCAAGATGTTGTCTCTTCCCTGAGATCAACAAAACTGGGTGTCGTCTCATCAACAACGTTGGTTGATACTATTTGATACTAGTTGGAACAGAATAACCATGCACAAGTGCATAAACAGTTGATCTGGCCCTGCAACCCCGCCTTCCAATCAGTGGTTCTTATGATGAACCGATAAGAACCTTGGCAAAGTGTTCAAATGGCAACAATCCAATCAGACTGTGTCCTGTATCCTTGTTAAGCTCGCTTCTAATTCATTCCGGCTTAACGCATTGGTCAAACGAGCACTCTGGGGAACCGGCAGTACTCAAGATAATCTGTCACTTTCCAACCTCGGTCTTCTCATGCTCAACAAACGGAATTTGCCGACAGAAAATGGACCGAACTTTGACAAACTTGTTGGATCGTAGAGGCTTTGGACAATTTTAGGACGCGGCCATGATAGCACTCTGCAATGTTCACACAAATTCGGTCCGCAATCACTTGGAACGGGTACATCAGAAGATAGAACAACCTCGCAAAGCTTGCTGGCAGTGCGGAAAGCCTGGAACTCCAGTCTCACCACAGGCCATACTGGCAATACAACACTTCCTGTCCCCATGTTTTCCCTGTGCGTTCTGTGGTCAGTAGACATCATTGCCAACTTTGCACCGCCTGAGTCATCTGAGGTGGATGCAAGTAGAAACTAGCATTGTGCTCAGGAATCCTGCCAACACTCGCAATGTCACTATGCCCCCGTCTAATCGTTGTTCGTTCCGCGTGCATATGGCAACAAGGAAAACAGAAGAGACAACACGGCCAGTGAAGTCCTGAAATTGGTGAGGATTTTCGACTCGTTGAACATCCACATACAGAACTGGGCAAGCAATTGGAACCAAAAGACTTGTACGTGTCAACCCGACATTCTCAGCTTCAAGACAGAATCTTAGAGTATTGACGTCAATTCCTGTCAAATTCAGTGACTGAACCAGCTCCACGACTGGCTTAGCTGCAGGCCACATAAAAGGTAGGAACGACCAAATTTGCCACGGAGTCAGCAGAGATGGTGGCCAGGAATGAAATCATTTCCTCCAGGTTCACGTGTTGGCTAACGCATGATATCGACGGTTGAACATCTGTTTGATATTGTTTGATGTGCGTTTATGTTCCACAACTATCCTGGCACTTGAGAGTTGATTAATTAAAATCAATCAAATTATGTGGGCTGAGATTCTCCGAGCTAGCACATTGAAAATCAACACACTTGTCATCATCTGTTTGTGTATCCAAATGACACCTCCGATTGCACATTCCTTGGACATCTGTAGAGGGGATGTTTTTTAGTCCTCCGTCTCTCCCTCCAGCTCCATCTCGTCTGCATCCTGCGGGAATCGATATTCCATGAATGTTCTGTTTTGCATTGTTTCACATTAGTTTGATATACATCAAATTTGGGGAAAACAACCAATTTCATCCAATTTCCAAGACTGAAGTAGCGCGCCAGCCCGAGACCATTCATATACATACATATGTTCCATATGTATATTCAAAATCAACACACACACATATATATATATATATACATATGCACTATTCAAATGTATACATTGATATAAATCAATGTATATGTATATATATATATAAGTAATATCAAACAATGTTGATGTTGAAATAAACCACATATTGACACACGTACAATAAATGAGGCACCGTCAAAATTCCTTGTCTTGGCCTTGCTGAAAAAACCAACCGTTTTTTTGTTGTTCGGGGCCGTATCGCTATGCCTACGTAGTTCTGTACTTATGAAGATGGAAGAACAGATCTGTATTAGGAAGAGGAAAGGAAGAGAGGAACGGACAAGAGGAACAGAAAAAAGAGAAGAACAGGAAAGAAAGAACTGGGGAAAACGAAAGAAAGAAGAGAGGCAAGGAATAAGAGAGGAATACGAAAGGAAGAGCAAAGAAAGAGGAAGGAAGGAGGAAGGAAAGAGGAAGGAAAACCCATATCCTTTCATGGAATTCTCACCCTCCAAGGGTCATGGGCAATATCCCACATGTTTGTTGATTTTGTAGAAATTTCAGGACAAGGCATACATCTTAAACGCAAATACACATATATATATATATATATACATAGACATATCTACGTATACAAATACATATATACTGACAATATACATATATGTATTTGTGTATATATACATATATCCGCCGACCCCAGCCATCTGCAGGGGGAGCGCGTCCGAGGAGCACCCAGAGATTCTCTAGTGGCTTCGTGCGACTTGCTTGTATAGGCATGTGCCGGGCCTTGGCCCAGGCTTGGCTTCAAAGGCTCTGCAGCGCCCTTGGCCCGGCAGATGCTTCTCTCCTGGCTTCAGAAAGCAACGTTAAGCAGTAGCCTGCCTACAAACGCTCCGCAGCGCCCTTGCCGGCGCTTTTGGCAGCCTTCCGTAGCTTGGCCTTAAATGCTTCCCGGCGCCTTTGGCCATCTGCCGGGCGCTTTCACTGAGATTTTCTACTGGCTTCAGAAAGCGACGTTAGGCAGTATCCCGGCGCCCTTAGCCATCTGCCGGGCGCTGTCCTGGAGATTTTCAACTGGCTTCAGAAAGAAATGTTAGGCAGTAGCCTGGCCTTAAATGCTTTTCCGGCGCTGTAGCCTGGCCTTAAATGCTTCTCGGCGCCCTTGGCCATCTGCCGGGCGCTGTCCCTGAGATTTTCTACTGGCTTCAGAAAGCAACGTGAGGCAGTAGCTCTGAGATTTTCGACCGGCTTCAGAAAGCAACGTTAGGCAGTAGCCTGCCTACAAACGCTCCGCAGCGCCTTTGCCGGCGCTTTTGGCCGCCTTCCGGCTCCTCCGCGCGCCTTTCGCCATCTGCCGGGCGCTTCCTTCGAGCTTCTCCAGTGGCTTCAGAAAGCAACGTTAGGCAGTAGCTTGCGTACAAACTCTCCGCAGCGCTCTTGCCGGCGCTTTTGGCAGCCTTCCGTAGCTTGGCCTTAATGCTTCCCGGCGCCTTTGGCCATCTGCCGGTAGGCAGCAGCCTGGCCTTAAATGCTTCCCGGCGCCCTTGGCCATCTGCCGGGCGCTTTCCTTGAAATTTTCTACAGGCTTCAGAAAGCAACGTGAGGCAGTAGCCTGGCTTTCAATGCTTCCCGGCGCCCATCTGCCGGGCGCTGTCCTGGAGATTTTCAACTGGCTTCAGAAAGCAAGGTTAGGCAGTAGCCTGGCCTTAAATGCTTCCCGGCGCAGTAGCCTGGCCTTAAATGCTTCTCGGCGCCCTTGGCCATCTGCCAGGCGCTGTCCCGGAGATTTTCTACTGGCTTCAGAAAGCAACGTGAGGCAGTAGCCGTGAGATTTTCTATTGGCTTGAGAAAGCAACGTTAGGCAGTAGCCTGGCCTTAAATGCTTCCCGGCGCCCTTGGCCATCTGCCGGGCGCTTTTTCAACTGGCTTCAGAAAGCAACGTTAGGCAGTAGCCTGGCCTTAAATGCTTCCCGGTGCAGTAGCCTGGCCTTAAATGCTTCCCGGCGCCCTTAGCCATCTGCCGGGCGCCGGGCGCTTTCCCTGAGATTTTCTACTGGCTTCAGAAAGCAACGTTAGGCCTTGGCCCGGGCTTGGCTTCAAAGGCTCCGCAGCGCCCTTGGCCCGGCAGATGCTCCTCTCCTGGCTTCAGAAAGCAACGTTAGGCAGTAGCCTGCCTACAAACGGTCCGCAGCGCCTTTGCCGGCGCTTTTGGCCGCCTTCCGGCTCCTCCGCGCACGCCTTTCGCCATCTGCCGGGCGCTTCCTTCGAGCTTCTCCAGTGGCTTCAGAAAGCAACGTTAGGCAGTAGCTTTCGTACAAACGCTCCGCAGCGCCCTTGCCGGCGCTTTTGGCAGCCTTCCGTAGCTTTGGCCTTAAATGCTTCCCGGCGCCCTTGGCCATCTGCCGGGCGCTTTCCCTGCGATTTTCTACTGGCTTCAGAAACCAACGTTAGGCAGTAGGCTGGCCTTAAATGCTTCCCGGCGCCCTTGGCCATCTGCCGGGCGCTTTCCCTGAGATTTTCTACAGGCTTGAGAAAGCGACGTTAGGCAGTAGCCTGGCCTTAAATGCTTCCCGGCGCCCTTGGCAATCTGCCGTGCGCTGTCCCTGACATTTGCGACTGGCTTCAGAAAGCAACGTCAGGCAGTAGCCTGGCCTTAAATGCTTCCCGGCGCCCTTAGCCATCTACCGGAGATTTTCTACTGGCTTCAAAAAGCAACGTTAGGCAGTAGCCTGGCCTTAAATGCTTCCCGGCGCAGTACTCTGGCCTTAAATGCTTCTCGGCGCCCTTGGCCATCTGCCGGGCGCTGTCCCTGAAATTTTCTACTGGCTTCAGAAAGCAACATGAGGCTTAGCCCTGAAATTTTCGACTGGCTTCAGAAAGCAACGTTAGGCAGTAGCCTGGCCTTAAATGCTTCCCGGGGCAGTAGCCTGGCCTTAAATGCTTCTCGGCGCCCTTGGCCATCTGCCGGGCGCTGTCCCTGAAATTTTCTACTGGCTTCAGAAAGCAACGTGAGGCAGTAGCCGTGAGATTTTCTATTGGCTTCAGAAAGCAACGTTAGGCAGTAGCCTGGCCTTAAATGCTTCCCGGCGCCCTTGGCCATCTGCCGTGCGCTGTCCCTGACATTTTCTACTGGCTTCAGAAAGGAACGTTAGGCAGTAGCCTGGCCTTAAATGCTTCCCGGCGCCCTTGGCCATCTGCCGGGCGCTTTCCCTGAGATTTTCTAGTGGCTTCAGAAAGCAACGTTAGGCAGTAGCCTGGCCTTAAATGCTTCCCGGCGCCCTTGGCCATCTGCCGGGCGCTTTCCCTGCGATTTTCTACGGGCTTCAGAAAGCACAGTAGCCGACAGTAGCCTGGCCTTAAATAAATGCTTCCCGGCGCCCTTGGCCATCTGCCGGGCGCTTTCCGTGCGATTTTGCTACTGGCTTCAGAAAGCGACGTTAGGCAGTAGCCTGGCCTTAAATGCTTCCCGTTGCCCTTGGCCATCTGCCGGGCGCTTTCCTTGAAATTTTCTACAGGCTTCAGAAAGCAACGTGAGGCAGTAGCCTGGCCTTAAATGCTTCCCGGCGCCCTTAGCCATCTGCCGGGCGCTGTCCTGGAGATTTTCAACTGGCTTCAGAAAGCAACGTTAGGCAGTAGCCTGGCCTTAAATGCTTCCCGGCGCAGTAGCCCGGCCTTAAATGCTTCTCGGCGCCCTTGGCCATCTGCCGGGCGCTGTCCCTGAGATTTTCTACTGGCTTCACAAAGCAACGTGAGGCAGTAGCCCTGAGATTTTCTACTGGCTTCAGAAAGCAACGTTAGGCAGCAGCCTGGCCTTAAATGCTTCTCGGCGCCCTTGGCCATCTGCCGGGCGCTGTCCTGCAGATTTTCTGCTGGCGTCCGAAAGCCGTTGGTTGCCTATGCTTCTTTCTTTCCTTGGCTCGTCCAGCTCTTCTGTGCGCACGGGCGTCCCGCTGGTGTGGTGTGCTGCACGCGGATTCGGCCTGAGGCGCATGCTGACCACACGATCGCTCGGCACTGCGGGCATGTGTGCATATGTTTTCGCGTCGCATCGCTGACTTTGCCTGTCTTTACATAAAAATACATAAAACTGGTTGCCGCACACGCTGCGATGGTTGATTTGCCCAGTCATCACATTGCTGCTCACTTCGCCCGCGCAAAACGGGCACTGATACACCCTCTTCTTTCCTGCGACGCATCCATCTTTGACCCGAAAACGGTTGCCACAGTGCCTGCGGTGATTTACTTGGCCAGAACGCACACTGCTGCTGACGGTAGCTTCACAAAACGGGCACGTGTAGTAGAATGTGGCGTCCGTGTTCGTTTGGGGACCGCACGCGGGGGGCACCTCGTGCGCGGCGTTCACGCCGCTTGCCGCTCGCGCAGGCCCTTCGCTGTCGAAGTCTGCGGCCGCAGTGGCTTCGCCCGTCGCGCCAAGTGTCGCCTGCGGGCTCGTCTTCAGCCTCTGTTCGGTTACTGCCGCTATTTCGCGTCGGCCAACACCCCTGGGGTCGGCGGCAGGGGGGCGGCAGCCCTTAAATAATCATATATATATACACATTTGTGCATTGTTTTTTGGTAATATGTATATACGTATTTTTAATTTTCAAAACATGTTGCACGTAACGAATTTTCTTTCGGCGCTTTATGGGGACAAAGGATTGCAACCGCGTTTTTCAGGCTCACAAATCGTAATTGTCTTGGCATGTTTTTTTTGGAACCAACAGATTGCTGCCGCGTTTTCGGACACAAAAATCGGTCGTAATTATTTCTTCATTTTTTTTGGGAAAAAAGAAAGGAACATGAACTGGCACCTTTCATTCTGGAAGAGAAAGGAAGAAAGGAAAGAGGGAAAGGAAAGAAGGAAAGGGTCTATCTGTGGTCTGGGGTTACTTTTCGAACAAATGGGTATCGCCAAGGTGTGGTTTTGGGCGGCCCTATTGCCATACAGTGTTTGGAGATGTATTTGGCGCACATTTCAAACACAGAGTGGGCACTCCGTATTAAACTGGCCAGTATACTGCACATCAATGTTCATTAAATACCAATGTATCATAATGTATTAAGTGGTACAGTACTGATCAGTACTGTATCAAAAATCAGCACCAATGATCTAAATCTAAAACATCTCAACTAATATCAGGTTGTGTGTTTTAGCGGCTTAGCAAGCACACTGCAGTGTGTCAGTTCATGGGAGAGTTTTTGTTTTTTGGGTGCCTCAAAGGTGTCGTTCGCGCATTAACAGTTCCAAGCAGGAACTGTGAGGTCAGGGAACTGTGGAACTGTGAGGTTAATATATGGTTAATATATGTTAATATATGGTTAACATATGGAAGACAGGGGAACTGTGGAACTGGGAGGAACTCTTCATGTTTTGATCCGATCCTAGCGGGAGATTTTAGAATAGATTTGAGATGTAAAAGCCTGATAAACGCAAAGACTCTATTAGTAGCCCAATCATGAACTTGGGCTTGCCAACATGACACAACTTCAGGTGGGCCACTAATGGGTAGCAATGACATGATAGAGGGATCCAGGTTGCATATGCGTTCTTAAACATAGCATCGAAAACAGAAAAGTGCCTCACCTCCCCACGATCTATTTTTGTTTTCCTCCAACTGCGTAGTGAAGGGTTGTCATGTACCCTTGGGGGTCTGGGGCTGGAAGTGTGTTCGCTCAACGTTTTTGAACCTTTGCTTTCTTTTTGCAGCCTTCGGCACCCCTTCGTTTGACACTCCACACTCTACACTTTACAGTCCACACTCTACACTCCCCGCTCTTCACTCCACGCTCCACAGTCCACAGATGTCCACAGTCTACAAAAGTACAATAACAAGGGAAGAATGTCTTACGTGATGTGCATTCGGGTTCATGGGTTGTAAAGTTGAATTTGGAAATGCAAGGTTTTTGAGGTCGCAGTGTTGCTGAATGGAGCACCTCAAACTTCTTCTGGTCATCGTCTGACTCCTCAGCTGATGATATGGTGAATTCTTTGCAACCACCCTCCAGATTTCAAAGCAACCTGGACTTTATGAAGTTCAAAAAGTGACAATCCAATCCCCAATTCCGAAGTTTGACGACAAATATTCCAACAAATGACGTGGTACCTGTGTGAAATACCGTCACTTCAACATGAAATGCATTTGTTCACTCTTTTAAATTGAACCAATCATTCGGCTACTTTTCCTTACATCATGCCATCAACATCTGATGATCTCATGCCTCCTTCGACCTGAGGTCCTGTCATCATCATCATCAGCCCGTTTCGGTCTGGCTGCGTTCAAAGAGGCCATGTATCGATCCTGGCAAACTTCCACATTCTTCGATTCTTCACTTTATCGTTTCTCCAATGAGGCAGCACAAGCATTTGGACATATTTGATCATATTTGGACGCGTGTCAAGCTGCATCTCACACCTGGATCCTTGTGCTTCGTTGAATCAGCAACACCTCGATCTATATCGACTCGAGCAATTCGCCAGCAAGACCAAGGTCCGTTTCCAAACGGCCAGCTTCCCCATCACGACATCCTGGAGGATTTCAAATGGAGCGACATATGCAACCAGAAAACTCAGAACACTGAAGAGACATTGCAGTGTGTCAAAACCTTGTACCCCTGGTGAACATCAAAATAGCTGGTAAATGGATGTTCATCCCACTAAAAATGGTATTAATAGGTATTGATCCATACCCACATGAAAAGCCAAGAGAACACTCCCGCAGTCCTCATTGGGGCCAATATAGATGCGTTCCATGAACTGGAGACCAATAAGAGCCACGTACATGACCTTCAGCATCTTCAGCGCTTGAACATCAAGGATATTCAGCACATTGTCTTGTTGTTGTTGGTCAAACATGTCAGCCAGAAGATTCTATTTTCATCTATTTTCTTAATCTTTGTTAGACAATGTTATACATGCTGTATCATGCTGTCATATCATGTCATATCATGTGTTTTAGTGTCCCTGGTTCCGTCTTGGGACGTATCAGTAGGGTTCAATAAAACGTCACTTCGAGGCCGCGGCAAGGAAATCGAATAGAGTCGGGGCAGCAAGCAACGTGAAAACCGCCAAGGTCTGCGAAATCCGGAGCGCCAGCGTATTTCTTCAGACTCAAACTGTGCAGACTTGACATCACTTGCCAGGATGGTGCCCCCCAGTGATGTTAGTTGGTTTATAAAGCCCATGAATACTATAGTTATATCTGCCATCAACCATAGTTATGGGAGTTATAAACCAACTTAGCTAACTATGGGGCACCACCTTGTTGCCATGATGGTCAGTTACTATCAGTATCGGCTTTTGCATACACAATTTGACCACCAAACCATCACAGCACAAAGGCACCAATCTCATCCAATCTGTATCAAGGGCTCAACGCACGCACCTGATTTGTGATGGCAATTGGCACAGTGAGCCTTGGAACCGTTGCGACCCGAACGGCACTTTTGATCATTCAAGTGACCACGCTTCAGTGTAATGAATGCATGGACAAGCCCGGCTTGCAAAGCTGTCCTCTGAAAGTTGACAGTGCCAGGTGATGCTGTTATATCGGGACTCACTCATTTGTGGAACATTCCACCTGTACTTTTGTACCATTAAGACATTAAGATCGACTCAGCTCCCTTACAGCTACCTGATGCTACATCTTGACACATCTCTGGGAGTAAAAACATGGATGTTCTTTATGACAATTTATGATCTGCACATGGGCCTACAGCAAGAAAGGCCTTGCCGAGAAATACTGATAAGATGTACTATATAATGTACTATACCTACCCATGCATGGTAATCAACCAAGCTCATTTTGGTGTTTAGGAAACTCCAAGAGCCAAACATCAGCTCGCACATAAAGCTTGTGAAGGCCACCTTGATGGTGATTCGAATGACCTTGGCCAAAAGTCATGCATTCCTGTGTTTGAGTTGAGTCTGCAACTGCACTCCTCAGCTCTTGAATGCATCTTCAAACGACTTGGATTCAGAGCACTTTGAAGCAAGACAAGACGGAACTCAAACAAAGTGCCAATTGCAGCAGTTGAAAGAGAGATAGCACTCTCACAGTGTTACCAAGAGCAAGAGAGGAGAAGTGTTTCCGCAGCAGGACCCACGGACAATTTGGTCCAAACTCCTTCGAGGAACAAGGGTGGGGTATGAGGGAGACAAGAACCGGTAGCAGCCAAAGGAGTCACAAAGGCATCCAAACAAAGGGCACAAAGGGGCCCTCACCAACTCATGGCTTGGACATCATTGGACATCATTGGACCGATTTCACGGCTCACATTCACGGCTCAATGTAGATAGCTTGCGTACAGAATGCGACGCTTGAGGATTGCTGTCCTTCTTACACATCCACCATGATTGAACACGTACAAATAATTACAAATAGCAAATTAAACAATATTCTGTCTGGCAACAACATGCAATAGTAGCAGCTCCCCAACGTTCTGTGATCTGGACGAACAATGTGAAGAGGAAGAACTGGATATTGTCTTTGTACATGTCTGAGAAGGCGCAACGAAGGAGGCAAATCTGCAAGGCCTGTCATGTTGAAACATCTGAAATTTGTTGTTTGACATCAGTCGACCGTGATGTAAACAACGTACTACACAGTGTCATGTAGCCCGCTATTTCCACACTTCAAGCGCTTCTGGACACATTTCCATCAACATCAAACAGTATTCAATCATCATGCCAGTTGGCACCCCATTGATGTACACCAAGAGCGCCAAGGCCGACCTGTGGCAGGGACCAATGTTTCCAATTCGAACAGCGAAGCCTTCAGCCGCTGAGCCCTGGCCCCAGCCTCTTCCAAAGGTGTGTGGTGAAAATGGGCGGCATCTCCGGATCCTCCTGGGGGATCCCATGGATCAAGCGGATTTCAAGAGATTCATTCAGCAAAGACCGAAGAAAAAGCCCACTCCTCTGGTATAACCTCTGTCTGGGCCTTCCGTGCCAAATCAGGGCATCTTGTGCACCAAGCTTGACATAAGCATTGAAGCAGTCAATCAAAAAAGCTTTAAGCAACTCCGCTTTATTTGCAACTACATATCATATATCATATATCGTATTCTTCTACAGTATCATTTCATCATATTTCATACAATTTTCAGAAATCAAAAAATGGCATGTTATTATTAGTTGGTATATTGGTGGACTTATTATGATACTATTTGTGGATATTGGCATTGGTGGATTGGATGGTTTCCATCGTAAATTCTGGCGTGGCCATAAGGCCACATAGCACTCGCCCCCCGTCCACCTCAGTGTCCGCATCGCTGCGCTCACCCTTCTCAGCCTCTTCAGCTTGCTCCTCGAAAACAGAAAACAGAACCTAAAAACAGACTTTGCTCAGACTGAAAAACTCATTTCAGGTTTTTTTCAATTCCAAAATATTCCAAAAGCCCAAAACGCCTTTTTCCATCCTTTTGCAGTCTTGCAGTAATTTGTCACTATCCATGACTATTCACTATTACTTATGAAATGTCCTTTACGAGCTGAAGGTCGGCACTGTCCTCATTGATGAGCTCCCTCAGGCGATTTGCTCCAGATTTGTCCTGAAGTGAGTTGCTGAAACGCTTCTGCCTCTGCAAGGGCAAACCTAGGGAACAATGGAAAAACATGATGGACATGATGAACAAGGTGGTTACTGCGCGCAACTGCACATATCAAGCCAGGCATAGCTTGTGGGAATGATGCGCAATCTGTCAAATCATCATAAATCCATATAAATCCATATACCATCTGGTTATGACTAACATAGCCATGGAAAATCACCATTTTTAATAGGTAAACCATCTATTTCTATGGGCCATGGCTTCCATGGCTATGCTAGTCATAACCAGAGGGTAAATCATCATGAATCAGTGTCGTGATGACTGCCATCCTCACGCTTGTAGTAGCTGCTGGAGCTAGGTGGGACCTGCAGCTCGAATGCTTTGGAAGAACGCGGTGTCCAAGAGGTTTCAGGTAGATGAGCTGTTGGGCACAAATGGAGGGAGGGTAGTGAACGAGCTTCAAAACCGAGCGGAATAGCAGTTTTGGAATTTTAGAGTCCGGGGTCACAATGATGAACATGCCATACCGTATGGGCCATACTGAATCGAAGCAGATTTCCCTGATATATATATATATATGTGACGTGAGGATTCTTGTACTTACGGACTCGAAGAAACACAATGTTGATGAAAACATGGATTCAAGTGGCTGTAGGGCGCTGTAGATGTATAGATGAGCAAAGCGGCTTCTTGAGAAAGTACCAGCTGCCAGCTTGCTCTTGAATGCATCAAGTTGAACTAGTGTGCCAACTACATCCAACTAAATAATTACTAAACAGAGATTTCTCAAACGATCACATCAGCACCAACCTTTGTGAAAATCGAACAAATAGAATCAAATAGACACAAATTGGCTGATGCATGTGGCCTAGGAAGGATACGCTAGCCAAATGCAGCAACCAATGGTTCATGTGAGCGCTCGTATTTCCTTGTCAAGAGTTTGGGATACATTTTATCCTTCGAAGTGAGGATGATACAGAGGAACGATAGGGGGCAGCGATGTACCCAGATGTTGCAAAGAGCGAGCAACAAATACCAAACCACATGGGAAAACAGATGGTTTTCGCAAGTGAAATATCCGAGCTTGATTGTTACAACATGTTTTTTTACATGTTACAACGCATGCCCAGGGGGCCCGGCCAATAGCTTCAAAGAGGCCGAAATTGCATAGCCGGCCAGGCACACCATGAAAGTACCTGAGGTTTTGCCGCAGAACTTCAGCTCAACTGGCCCAGTCACCCAGTCATATTAGGTTTTGTATGTCAGTTGTATGTCAGTAAGTGGTGAGGTAAGTAATGGTAGCAAGTATGTCAGTATTGTATAGTATTGTCAGTATTGTAGATCAATAATGATCAATAATGATCAAGACGCAAATGAACATTGATCCATTTGCAAGTTGCTTGGTTGAGGGTCAGTGAAGCATGTACCTGTTCTTCAACGTGCAGAAACAAATTAGGCCCTGCATGGCCCTGCGATGCCCTGCCTACGCGCCCTGTTCGTCGCTCTCCTGGAATAGTCTTGCTGACTTCGCTCTCCCCGTTGTAGGAACCTGTCCCAGGAGTCCCAGCTTCGCTGGAGAACACGGCGCGAGTCGTCCCGTTGCCCCACAATGCCCTACAGTTGAGACATCCAGAAACAAGCCAGGCAACTCGTCACCAATTCGAAGATGCCCAAAACGCATTCTTCCTGTGGAATGCCAAAGTGCCAACAAAGCAGTTCTGCGGAAGCTGAAAACTGTGGCATATTGATGCAATATTAATATTGTGGGATGAAAGGGGTCACGCGCGGATTCGGAAACTAAAACCGCGATGAAAGGGACCCTCAACTTCTGCAAAAGACAAAACAGACAATACACATGATCTTCAGTGGCCAATCACCACAAGCCATCTGATCTGTACTTTCTTTGAGACCTCCTGAGGACCCGAATG
The DNA here is from genome assembly GCA_947184155.2 of Cladocopium goreaui. Lineage (NCBI taxonomy): Eukaryota > Dinophyceae > Suessiales > Symbiodiniaceae > Cladocopium > Cladocopium goreaui. The sequence continues at coordinate 1,559 of CAMXCT020002248.1, read as the reverse complement.
GGACGCAAGCTCTCGATTCAGCTGGCGAGAGGTTGCATCCCATCCAAAATGATGTGCCAAGGACTGATAGAACTGGGCCATTTGAGTCTTTCTCAATGCTCTATGAAGGCCATAATCATCATATTCTGCTTGAATCCACTTGGTATGCCTTGGTGCATCTACTCTGCTGTCGTTTATTCAGCAGCACAACAGCCCTGCACAGCGCCTTGGGATCTGCTGGTTTGCAATCACTCCAAGGCATTGCTGGCCGACAGGTTCAGATGCTTCAGGATGCTGAAGCGGCTTCAGGACTATGGTTAATCTATGGTTAATCTATGGTTAATCATTGGAATAACAATATATAGCACTCTCAACTTTCCGAGCTTTCCAAGTGACCAGTGACAAATGCTACCTATCTATGCAAGGCATCTGCATCGATACCATTTGGACCAAAGCTTGTATTGACTGAAAGCTCAAAACCAAATAAGAAACACGTGGAAACACAAACAAATTCTTAGAGCATGGCGACTGCTTTGAAAGAGACAATTCCAATCTCGGCGGGAAGACTGTTCCCTGGAGTGGTCTCACCCTGAATCAAGCCCACTCCTGCAGAAGGCACCCAATCATGTTACAGAGAGGTGCTTTTGCTGGTTCTGCCAGGCTGTTTTATATTGCTTTCGCTTCTGAATTCAATGTGCAAAATTGCGCAAAAGCATGCAAAAAACCACTTCTGATTCTGAACCTTCTGTGCCAAATAGGTTTAAGGCTATGCCAAGCTGAACTGCTGGAAGTCCTATGAAGACAGGGGTGAAGCAAATCGCACCCACCATGATGAAGGCCCGCAACTGTGGCCTAGCAAACCCATGCACCCCAAGTCGCACTCCAAACATCCACTCAGTCAACGACTCATTTTGCAGCTCATCTAGCGTTCGTCATTTTCATCGCGTCCAGCTCTCTGGCCGGCCCTTTGAGGTCCCCTGCACGATGAAGAGGGCCCAGTGGCGGAAATCGATGAGCCTTTCGCTATGCTGCACATTGAAGTACTAGCTTCAAAACTGTGAAAACAAAATAAAACAAAACTGTTTGCAATTGTCCTTACGTCTCCAGTCATAAGTTTTTGCCGGGCTGGCTTTGGCGGGAACGAGAGCCGGCTCATGAAACGATGGTAGCCTCGAGGATTGCATGGACTTCCAGAAGTAGAAACACAGCAGGGTGGACACCGTAGACACCGTGGACACCACTAGGAGTCAGACCCCAAAGGATAAAGACCATGACTACACCTTGGAGAGGTCGTGGTCGACCGTCGAACAGATCATCAGGAACATTTGCACAACTAACGTCCCAGCTGATGATGCCCATGGCGATGTAGAAGACAATGTAGAATCTCAGAAGTCAAGACGAGTCGAGACACATGATAAGGATCATCAAAGTAGTTAGCAGGTCCTGGAAAAAGTTCACATAAGACAGGAATACTTTGGACATTTTTTGCTACGTTCCTGTGCATGTGAAACTGTGGGAATCTGTGGGATCAAGCCAACACACGATCACAGATTCGTCGAATCTCTTCAACAAACAATGCG
>CAMXCT020002247.1:607344-651846 GCA_947184155.2 Cladocopium goreaui | reverse complement strand
AGAATGAAAAAAGAAGCACCAATCCTGGTGGTGTACAGAAACGACAAACATTATCAATCCGTCCGACCACCCCAGGATCAGGACAGCATGACTAAGGTGCCCAAACACTGGGGGCGCGAGAGACAGCCAAACCCGAGGCCGAAGCACTTGGAGGCGCTGGACCAAGCGTTGGAGAATCGCCTAAAACCCTGCACACGCTCTCCCCTGGCTCTTCCCATGCTCCTTCGCTCCATACTCTCCCCGCCTCCTCCTTTCGCGGATCCTCGGGTGGGGGTGTGATGATCACGCGCGCGCCGTCCCTGCACTCCTTGGTTCCTTCCGCGTCTTCTCCTCCGCGTCTGCGCGCGGTTGTGCACGGCCATGCGGCGGGTGGTGGTTCTTCGGGTGCCCTTGCGCGACCCCATCCTCCGCGCTCACCCTCTCTTCTTACCTTGGCTGCCTCCCCTCACTCCTGCGAACCTCCGCGTGCTGCCATCAAATCCCAGCAGTTGCAGCATCCGAGTGAAACGGTTGCAAGACCATTCAAAAGATGCAGGTTCAAGCAAAGCAGTTGTGACTCAAGGATTGAAGACATGAAGTTTCTTGCACCCTCTGAGAACGATAAAGCTTCGGTTTTATCTTTAACCTCAGAAACTCACCTCAATTTGACAGACAACCTGACCAAGGACCGGTCGGGGACTAAGGACAAAGGCGCAGTCAAAAATGACAACACAGAATGCGACTTTCGCCCTGACACTGCTCCATATCCTCGACACCTCAAGCGGCTGGATGCTAAGACGCTTGCCAACCCGCAAGGACCTCAGGTATGGGTTTGTCCGCTGCCTGACTGCCGGCATGAAATCAGAATTCCTGCAGGTTTGCAAGCGAGAGCCAAGCTTCAAGCTGCAAAAAGTTCACACCTGAAAAATAGACATACAGATTCCGAAAGAGCTGAATGCCCGCGACTCGGTGCTCAAACTCAGATCACAGTCCCGACCTCGGAACTTCCTGAAAGTGGCAGAGCCTGGAGTTGCCCAGAATGCGGGAAAGGACTCCCACTGTTGCCAAAAGTTTGGCACGAAGCTAGTGTCTGCAAACATTTTGCCGAGGCACACCCTGACACAAATCCAACTCAGGCGTACAGGAAGAAACAAAGAACTGACAAAGGCCTTCGAGCTCGTATGAAACTGCGAGGCAGACATATAGGTCAGCTCAAACAACAGAAGGTCGCTGACAACCTGAAAGTTGGGCTCCGCAAACGGGGCATGATGTTCGCCAAATTCTTCTCAAACATAACCCCAAAGAAGAGAGACGCAAACTTGATTTGACGTCCGTGCTTGTTTGTGCCAAATGCAGACGAAAAGGGACACCATGTAGATTCAAACCCACCGCATGCACTGATGAAACTCAACCTATCCCGACTCAATTGCTGGGTTGGATCCGAAACATGGCTTTGCGACACCCTGCGAACCAAGGTGCCATCAGAAACGGACTTGGTATGACTGAAGCCGAGGGTGCAAATGCAAACTTCCAAACCAAAAAAAGAGTCAACGGTAAAGGGCCAGCCAAGTGGCTTAGCGGTCCGTTTGCCACCACTTTTCAGGCGGCGCAAGCTGCAGGGCACTTAGTTACTGAGGTCCTTCCGCCGGATGCCATGCGCCACCCGGACTCCACTGCTAAAAAGTTTCCCAAGGGATACCTGACCTGTAAAATTTGCCACAAGGTTAATCCACTTGGTGCTGTCAAAATCTGGACGAATCCATGCCTGGGACATGATCCCACCTCCAAAGGTTTCCAGTCTCAGAAAAGATATTGGCAGTCTTTAACTAAAACCCCAAAAAAAGCCCTCAGTCAAGCATGGGGGAAGACTCTGCAGCAGGGGGAGGAGCTTTTTGCCTCCCAATCCTCCAACAAGCGCAGCCGTAGAGCCAAAGAACATGACCATAATGATAAGGTTGCTGTGAGAATTGGTGAAGCGTCCCATCCAGGACCAAGATCACGAAAATTGCGCAACTTGGATCAACATGTGTCAGTTTGGACATGCAACACTCAAGGACCCAAACAATCGTGGACCTTACAACAGCTGCTCCAAACCCAGGAGCAGGCACCTCAGATTGTGCTGCTTCAGGAATGCTCTTTTAGCCAGGCTGAATGGACCACATTTCAAAAAACTTGTTGGTCTGGTGGGTACAGAAGTTTTTTCTCCGGTGCGCAAAGCACCGTCAATCGACACTACGGAGGAGCTGCAGTCTTGGTTAAATCTTCACTACCTTGTAGACCGGCCTGGTCACACACTCACAAAGGAGGTAGTGCCCAAGCTGTGGGGGTGGGATCAACTCTGGTCATCTCCACTTACCTGGCTCCTAACAGTGATGCAGAAACCGTGAGTGCAGCTGTGGCTCAAACTGTCCACTCTCTCGCTCCAAGACATCGTTTTATTTTGGGGGGGATTACAATGCCACACCCGAAGAGAATCCCTTTCTTCATTTCTTGATTCCTAGGGAATTTCGTATTCATGCCACTCAAACCCCAACGCGGTGGCAAGGAAACCGCGATATTGACTACTATATCAGTAACCTTGAGCCCACTGAGGTCGAAACGCTTCCTGATGTTGTAGCCGACCACAAAATTGTCAAAACTTTTTTCGATTTATCTACCGAACCTGTTTTAGGTTTCCAACAAGCCAACATTCCTAGAATCCTCCCGAAGGACCCGGAAGTTGCTGAACGAATCCAAATCAAATTGGCTCAGCTCTGGCCGCAGTTTTCCACACAACTTCCAGAGCGATGGTCAGTCAATGTTGACCAGGACTGGCAGATGCTTTCGCAAACTTTTTTTCAAGCCCTAGTTTGTGCAGTCAGGGCTGCTGCCCCTGACATGCTGCAGCGAGTGTCTCCGGCCTTACTGAGGAAAGGAAAGGCCACTGAGGTCTCTCTTAAACAGAAAGAACACATGAAACGACATCCTGCTGGAGCTATGGCTACTCACCGCCAAAGAGCTCTGCGCAGATTGATTGGAAGGTTGCGGGAAGCCCAGCGAAACTTGGATCAAGACAGGCAAAATATCACTGAAAGCCGAGTTCTCTGGAATAAAATCAGACGGTGTTCTATGTACAACCATGATTGGGGTATACAAAGAAACCTTCGGCATCTTGAAACGCTTTTGGAACGGTTCAATCATGAAGATGACTACACCAGACTTCAACGATGGAGAAACAACATGGAACATGACAAGGCTGCATACAGGTGGCTGCGACATAGATCTGTTCCCATGTGCAATGCGGTTAAGAAAACCAAAGACTCTGTTCCTAGTCACTCCACCCAAGACAGCCTGAGGATTCTCAGGGAATTTTGGGCCGATATTTGGAATAGACGTCAAATCTCTTGGGATGATATTTGGGATGATTTGGTTACTCACACTCCACCACGCCCTGCTCCTGACAGCTGGCCAAGCCTCACACCGGAACAACTCCGTTCTGCCACCAAGTGTAGCCGCGGCAGTGCGCCGGGGCTTGACGGCTGGAGAGCTGAGGAACTTAGTTTGTTCAGTGACGAAATGTGGCAGGTCATGTCCGGGTTCTATGATCATTGTGAAGAGCTCGGAAACATTCCTACCATATGGCGATGTGTTCGCCAAGTGCATATCCCGAAAGGGAAACCACCTGAAGCTGACGGCAGCATGCTGGCGGACAACATGCGTCCCATAGCTGTGATGTCGATAATCTGGCGAATCTGCAGCCGAGCCAGATTCAAACAAACTGAGGTTCAGGAATGGATCCACACATCCACCCCCGAATTCATGTTTGGGGGAATTCCCCAAAAAGGTGTTGAGGATGCTATCTCTCACATAATCCTCAAAGACATGCATAGCTGGCCGGTTGGTACACTTGACCTGACAAAAGCTTTCGATTATTCTGACCCTGAGATAATCTGCAAACTCTTTGTCCACCAAGGTATGCCGCGCAAAGCTGCACGCATGTTGTTAAGCATGTGGAGCGAACAAATCCGTTTTCTTCAGCTCCATGACGAATTTTTCCCAAACAACCATGTTGTCAAGCGCTCCCTGCCGCAAGGTGACTGCTTTAGCATGTTAGGCATGTGTGTTTTGCTTACTCCCATTGCCAATCACATTCAGAGAAAAATACCCTTGTTGCGTTCAAGCTTTATATGCCGATGATCGTTCTTTCACTTGTTCCACTGCGACTGAAATATGGCAAGTTCGAAATGAATGGCATGTTTGGAGCAATAAGGTTGGTCTTCAAGAAAACCCCACCAAAGAGCAATATTACCACCGCAACGTTCAAGGTTGCCGATCTCTCGAGGATGCCGGCTGTCCTCCAGAAACAGTTTCCACTTCCATCACCTTGTTGGGATTCCAGTTCATGGGAGTGACCCAAAGAAAAGCCAAAGCCCGAGAACTGACAAGACTCACTGAGGCCAAAGAAGTTCTTCGAAAATGTAGGTGCCTCCCAGGTTCCAAAACACGTAAAGCTGCAGTTGCCAGGGTTTGTGCCCCAGCAAAAGCAAGTTGGGGATGGCTGTTTCGAAGACCCACTCATGCTGAAAGCAACGCTTTCTTTCAGGGAGCAAAAGCGCTGCATCAGTGGCCAAAGCAGTCAGCCGTACCTTTACTCCAAATTTTTACTGGCCATTGGTGGGACTTAGGTTTTGCTGCCACGGTTACGACTCTCCGAGTCCTCACCCGCTATGTTCACAAAACACAGATGCAGTTGCAAAACTGGCCACCCAAAATGAGTGGCTGGACGGGTAGCTTTAGAAAAGGCATGCAAGAACTTGGGTTCGCTGAGGCTGGTAGTTGGACCTGGACGCACCCGATGCTTGAAACTATTCAGATTCAACCAACCACACTGCCTGAAAAGGCGACCGAAGTGCTGTCACATAGGCTCAGAGATGCTTGGCGAATCAGAAAATATGAGGAATTCTTGGAACTTGACCGACGCGACTCAACGGTTTGTGCAGACATTCCATGTGACCTGACCCGCATTAATATTCTGCGCAAGAAAAAATTCAACAGTCACGAACTGGCTGTTGTAACTGGTGCTTTCATTTCACCTCAATGTCGAAATGCCATGGGAGGTGCTGAAGAAACATGCCCTTATTGCCAACATGTTTGTGCCACTGTGCAGCACATGCTTTGGGAATGTACTCAGAACCCACACCGTGATCCTACTATTAGACCCCACGATGTGCTGCAGGAAAGACTCGCATGGCCCACTACTGATCCTACTAAGGTGGACCATGACAACAAACTTCTAAGGTTTGCAGCTGCAACACGTGCTGATGTGTTGCAGCAGCGCCACGACGACTAGAACCACCTCCATTCTATTCTGGCGATCGCCTCTGGCCTGCGCTGCGGCTGCGGGCAAGTGCGGGCAGCGTCATTGTCTACATCATCATTGATTTCAGGTAAGCAGCTTCTCCTGCGCCTCCAGCCACAGCAGAGTGGCACGGTCGCTGCGGGCTCGTCACGGGTGCCAGGCAGGAGAGAAAATTAACGTGGCATGGCCCACGTTTGTTGCAGAAGAATTTGAAAAGAAAAATACAAAAGAAAAAGAAAAAGAACAAAAGTCAAAAAAGGAAGACAAAAAGAACCAATTCAAGAATTTGAATGTGCATTGCACGAAGAGAGCGATTTTTCAAATCGCCAAAAAAGACAAGAGCCATAAGGCCAATCCTAGGATGATGGCTGGCTGGCTGCTGATGCTTTGCTGGTCTGTGCCTTGCTGTGCTGCATTTGACACCAACAAGGACCTGGCCGCCAACCATGACGTCAATTACACCGGCCGCCCTGGATTGATTGTGGAAAATGCCACAACTCAGTCTAACGGCCCCCCAGAGATGACCCGCAACGGGAAAAAATGGCAGCTGACAATCGATGTGCCTCGCAGCGGGCGGCAGATTGCAGATGCGCTGAGCGAATATGGCTCCGTGGATGTGGAAGCTGGTTTCAGACTTTTGACGGAAGTAAGTGCAACTACTTTCGATATCCACCCCTACGGTTCTGGTTCTGACCCCTCAAAACGTAAATTCCCTGGGATCCTCAATGTGATTTTGGATTTGGTCGCTAGGTGTCACCATGGGAAGTTTGGATTTTACCCTCTGAATTTTGTTTCCTCCAAAATGTGGAATTTGGGTTTGGAATGGTGGAAAATTGGGTTTCGCCCCTGGGAATCTTTTCCCCTCGAAATGTGGAATTTTGAGATGGGATGGTTTGATGAAAAAATTCATTGGTCACCCTTTCTTATCTGGTTTTGTTTGGGCACCATGGGAGAAATTTGCGGCTGGTTGCTTAGGTACGGTGTCACTAAGCAATTTGTGCTTGCATGTCTCAAACGGGCTCAAGACAAACGCAAACGAAAACGAATCATCAAACGCTTGAAAAACAAACGCTCAGTGAAAAAATGCAGTGATCTCAAACGCTGTCAGAAGTTGTTGAAACCACATGTTGCATGTGCTGCTAGAAAATGCAGCACGCACAGACTCGGAAAAGCACGCCTGAAACACAGACGATGTGCTTTGAAGCTTCGGATGAGATGGACATATGTTCGAACCAATGGCATGGATGTTTCCCTGTCATACTCTTTCCTCTATTCGGGTTTTCCGAGACCCGAAGAATGGCCACTTGGATATGATGCACTGAGCTGGTACAAGCCTGATGCGAACAATTGCATTTTTGCCTCTGAGTGGTTGCAAGGTGGATATAAACGAAGGACGCAAAGGAAAAAGAATTACAGTGACAATGACAACGCCGCGGTTAGGAGTTTGATCCAAGGTTTGAAGGTATGTCTTAACCAAGGTTCTTTTCCGAAAGAGTTTGAATCCGTGATGTCCTTGTTAGGTCAAGTGGTCGGTCAAAATTCACCCAAAAAGATGTTTAAGAAAAAGAAAACGGTGAAACAGGAGCCCAAACCTGACCCGTCTAGACAAGAGCAGCTGCGGGACAACAAAGATGAAGACTACACCATTCTTGAGACAGGATGGTGGAAAATGAATGGTGCGTGGAAACAGTATTGCAGAGACCCACAAACAGGATGGTGGTGGTGGGACAAGCGTGGTGACAAAGTTACCACAGTGGACCACAACCCCAGACATAATGAAAAGAAACAACCCCAGACAAGACACTGAGGTTCACAAACCTCAACAGAATACTCCAAACCTTGCCAAGGTGCGAGCTCTCAACCCAGTTGAATGGAACAAGCCAATCAAACTTGTGGATGCGCAAACAGTTTGCCAGGCCATTAAGGAAGGAAAAGACTGGGATGGAAATATTTGCTGCAGTCATGACAGACAGGTCACCCAAGAACTTCGTGACTTGTACACAAGCTTTGGTTTCACGAAAGGACTCACTTTGGTTTTGTCAGCTGATGCAATGAATCAGCTTGGCATCACACTGAGCAGGACCAGGCTTCAAAGGACAAACCAACATGCCAAGGTCGAAGACATTGCCTTGCTCGGTTTAGGCTCTGACTACCCTTGGAGAACTCACCCTGTTAAAGTTGATCCCAACAATGTTACTACGGTTGAAAGGGAATTGGTCAGAATTGTCGTTCCCTCTCACTATAGAGAACTCTTTGTATCTGAACCCCAAAAGGAACGTGTCGTTGATGTCATTTCCGACTTGGCCACTTTTGGATGTCGTGCACATGTCCTCACAGGTGGCAGGTGGGAAAGACAGGAATGGCAGAAACAAAGTTCAAGTTTGGTAGGATGGCTTAAGCTCACCAAAAAAGATGCGGAAACCCTCCTGGAAAAATCAGGGAAAAAAGGTATTTTTATCAATAAGAATATTGATACCTCTAAGGAACGTCCGCATTTTGTGTGGACCAAACACGAAAAAGATGAAACCGATGAAGCATACTACCAGAGATGCCTTCGTCTTTCAGGCGAGAGAGGCCAGCCGATGTGCTTACGGAAAGGGTTGGGAAATGACATTGGTTTCACAAAGAAATCAGATGAAGACATCGAAAAGAAACCCAAACGAATTCAGATTTCTGGAGTTCCCAGGGACTGGATGGCGGAAGAACTGGTTGATTTCCTCAAACAACAAGGATGGACCCAAATGACTATTCACAATAGAAGAAGGGTCAACAAGAAAAATTTTTGGAACGCCTGTGGAATGCCTCCTGTTGCATACCCATACGACCAGGGTCTTTGGGTGTATGAAGGTGCCACTGTGTTTACCATAATAGTCAACGACTCGGTCCATAAACCTGCAGCGCCAAACAGCACCACTGCAGTCAGAGGACCAAGGAAGACATGGGATGAAATTAAGGATCAGCCTCCACAGACGGCCAACACGCGGGGGCGCCCCGCGAAGAGGCAGGCCAAAGAACCCGATGAGCGACATCGGTCCAGATCTGCCGCTGAGAAGCCCGAAAAGGGCGATGAAAGTAAGGACCCAATGGAAGTCGAAAAAACGCAGTTGGACTCTCAGACTCAGCCTGAAGCGATTGACAAGCAGAGTTCAAAGCCAACCTCGCAGTCTCTTGGTAATTTGACGGATGCCTTAACCCAAAACTGGACGCTGGCCGATCAAGGTGGATGCGGTGACTGTGGGTACCGGGCATTAATAGACAACTTTCATTATCAAACCACTGGTGAGACTCTTTCCAAAGAAGAATGCATCAAAAATGCCAATCTATTTCGTACGGAAGTGGTACGACATGTTCGCAAACATCAAGATAGGTACGAAAACCATGTCAGAGGTGGGAAAGAGGCCTTTCCTGCCTTTTGTGACAATGCGTTGAAGCAAACTCACTGGATATGTGGACTGCTGCTGCAAGCAGCAGCAGAGGTGAAATCATGCTGCATAGTGGTGTGGAATCAAAAAGATGAAGTTCTGGAAAGATTCACTTTCGCTCCTGAGTGGAGTCCACAGGGGATGCCCAGAATGAAAAAAGAAGCACCAATCCTGGTGGTGTACAGAAACGACAAACATTATCAATCCGTCCGACCACCCCAGGATCAGGACGGCATGACTAAGGTGCCCAAACACTGGGCGCGAGAGACAGCCAAACCCGAGGCCGAAGCACTTGGAGGCGCTGGACCAAGCGTTGGAGAATCGCCTAAAACCCTGCACACGCTCTCCCCTGGCTCTTCCCATGCTCCTTCGCTCCATACTCTCCCCGCCTCCTCCTTTCGCGGATCCTCGGGTGGGGGTGTGATGATCACGCGCGCGCCGTCCCTGCACTCCTTGGTTCCTTCCGCGTCTTCTCCTCCGCGTCTGCGCGCGGTTGTGCACGGCCATGCGGCGGGTGGTGGTTCTTCGGGTGCCCTTGCGCGACCCCATCCTCCGCGCTCCCCCTCTCTTCTTACCTTGGCTGCCTCCCCTCACTCCTGCGAACCTCCGCGTGCTGCCATCAAATCCCAGCAGTTGCAGCATCCGAGTGAAACGGTTGCAAGACCATTCAAAAGATGCAGGTTCAAGCAAAGCAGTTGTGACTCAAGGATTGAAGACATGAAGTTTCTTGCACCCTCTGAGAACGATAAAGCTTCGGTTTTATCTTTAACCTCAGAAACTCACCTCAATTTGACAGACAACCTGACCAAGGACCGGTCGGGTACTAAGGACAAAGGCGCAGTCAAAAATGACAACACAGAATGCGACTTTCGCCCTGACACTGCTCCATATCCTCGACACCTCAAGCGGCTGGATGCTAAGACGCTTGCCAAACCGCAAGGACCTCAGGTATGGGTTTGTCCGCTGCCTGACTGCCGGCATGAAATCAGAATTCCTGCAGGTTTGCAAGCGAGAGCCAAGCTTCAAGCTGCAAAAAGTTCACACCTGAAAAATAGACATACAGATTCCGAAAGAGCTGAATGCCCGCGACTCGGTGCTCAAACTCAGATCACAGTCCCGACCTCGGAACTTCCTGAAAGTGGCAGAGCCTGGAGTTGCCCAGAATGCGGGAAAGGACTCCCACTGTTGCCAAAAGTTTGGCACGAAGCTAGTGTCCGCAAACATTTTGCCGAGGCACACCCTGACACAAATCCAACTCAGGCGTACAGGAAGAAACAAAGAACTGACAAAGGCCTTCGAGCTCGTATGAAACTGCGAGGCAGACATATAGGTCAGCTCAAACAACAGAAGGTCGCTGACAACCTGAAAGTTTGGGCTCCGCAAACGGGGCATGATGTTCGCCAAATTCTTCTCAAACATAACCCCAAAGAAGAGAGACGCAAACTTGATTTGACGTCCGTGCTTGTTTGTGCCAAATGCAGACGAAAAGGGACACCATGTAGATTCAAAACCACCGCATGCACTGATGAAACTCAACCTATCCCGACTCAATTGCTGGGTTGGATCCGAAACATGGCTTTGCGACACCCTGCGAACCAAGGTGCCATCAGAAACGGACTTGGTATGACTGAAGCCGAGGTTGCAAATGCAAACTTCCAAACCAAAAAAAGAGTCAACGGTAAAGGGCCAGCCAAGTGGCTTAGCGGTCCGTTTGCCACCACTTTTCAGGCGGCGCAAGCTGCAGGGCACTTAGTTACTGAGGTCCTTCCGCCGGATGCCATGCGCCACCCGGACTCCACTGCTAAAAAGTTTCCCAAGGGATACCTGACCTGTAAAATTTGCCACAAGGTTAATCCACTTGGTGCTGTCAAAATCTGGACGAATCCATGCCTGGGACATGATCCCACCTCCAAAGGTTTCCAGTCTCAGAAAAGATATTGGCAGTCTTTAACTAAAACCCAAAAAAAAGCCCTCAGTCAAGCATGGGGGAAGACTCTGCAGCAGGGGGAGGAGCTTTTTGCCTCCCAATCCTCCAACAAGCGCAGCCGTAGAGCCAAAGAACATGACCATAATGATAAGGTTGCTGTGAGAATTGGTGAAGCGTCCCATCCAGGACCAAGATCACGAAAATTGCGCAACTTGGATCAACATGTGTCAGTTTGGACATGCAACACTCAAGGACCCAAACAATCGTGGACCTTACAACAGCTGCTCCAAACCCAGGAGCAGGCACCTCAGATTGTGCTGCTTCAGGAATGCTCTTTTAGCCAGGCTGAATGGACCACATTTCAAAAAACTTGTTGGTCTGTGGGGTACAGAAGTTTTTTCTCCGGTGCGCAAAGCACCGTCAATCGACACTACGGAGGAGCTGCAGTCTTGGTTAAATCTTCACTACCTTGTAGACCGGCCTGGTCACACACTCACAAAGGAGGTAGTGCCCAAGCTGTGTGGGTGGGATCAACTCTGGTCATCTCCACTTACCTGGCTCCTAACAGTGATGCAGAAACCGTGAGTGCAGCTGTGGCTCAAACTGTCCACTCTCTCGCTCCAAGACATCGTTTTATTTTGGGGGGGGATTACAATGCCACACCCGAAGAGAATCCCTTTCTTCATTTCTTGATTCCTAGGGAATTTCGTATTCATGCCACTCAAACCCCAACGCGGTGGCAAGGAAACCGCGATATTGACTACTATATCAGTAACCTTGAGCCCACTGAGGTCGAAACGCTTCCTGATGTTGTAGCCGACCACAAAATTGTCAAAACTTTTTTCGATTTATCTACCGAACCTGTTTTAGGTTTCCAACAAGCCAACATTCCTAGAATCCTCCCGAAGGACCCGGAAGTTGCTGAACGAATCCAAATCAAATTGGCTCAGCTCTGGCCGCAGTTTTCCACACAACTTCCAGAGCGATGGTCGATTGGAAGGTTGCGGGAAGCCCAGCGAAACTTGGATCAAGACAGGCAAAATATCACTGAAAGCCGAGTTCTCTGGAATAAAATCAGACGGTGTTCTATGTACAACCATGATTGGGGTATACAAAGAAACCTTCGGCATCTTGAAACGCTTTTGGAACGGTTCAATCATGAAGATGACTACACCAGACTTCAACGATGGAGAAACAACATGGAACATGACAAGGCTGCATACAGGTGGCTGCGACATAGATCTGTTCCCATGTGCAATGCGGTTAAGAAAACCAAAGACTCTGTTCCTAGTCACTCCACCCAAGACAGCCTGAGGATTCTCAGGGAATTTTGGGCCGATATTTGGAATAGACGTCAAATCTCTTGGGATGATATTTGGGATGATTTGGTTACTCACACTCCACCACGCCCTGCTCCTGACAGCTGGCCAAGCCTCACACCGGAACAACTCCGTTCTGCCACCAAGTGTAGCCGCGGCAGTGCGCCGGGGCTTGACGGCTGGAGAGCTGAGGAACTTAGTTTGTTCAGTGACGAAATGTGGCAGGTCATGTCCGGGTTCTATGATCATTGTGAAGAGCTCGGAAACATTCCTACCATATGGCGATGTGTTCGCCAAGTGCATATCCCGAAAGGGAAACCACCTGAAGCTGACGGCAGCATGCTGGCGGACAACATGCGTCCCATAGCTGTGATGTCGATAATCTGGCGAATCTGCAGCCGAGCCAGATTCAAACAAACTGAGGTTCAGGAATGGATCCACACATCCACCCCCGAATTCATGTTTGGGGGAATTCCCCAAAAAGGTGTTGAGGATGCTATCTCTCACATAATCCTCAAAGACATGCATAGCTGGCCGGTTGGTACACTTGACCTGACAAAAGCTTTCGATTATTCTGACCCTGAGATAATCTGCAAACTCTTTGTCCACCAAGGTATGCCGCGCAAAGCTGCACGCATGTTGTTAAGCATGTGGAGCGAACAAATCCGTTTTCTTCAGCTCCATGACGAATTTTTCCCAAACAACCATGTTGTCAAGCGCTCCCTGCCGCAAGGTGACTGCTTTAGCATGTTAGGCATGTGTGTTTTGCTTACTCCCATTGCCAATCACATTCAGAGAAAATACCCTTGTTGCGTTCAAGCTTTATATGCCGATGATCGTTCTTTCACTTGTTCCACTGCGACTGAAATATGGCAAGTTCGAAATGAATGGCATGTTTGGAGCAATAAGGTTGGTCTTCAAGAAAACCCCACCAAAGAGCAATATTACCACCGCAACGTTCAAGGTTGCCGATCTCTCGAGGATGCCGGCTGTCCTCCAGAAACAGTTTCCACTTCCATCACCTTGTTGGGATTCCAGTTCATGGGAGTGACCCAAAGAAAAGCCAAAGACCGAGAACTGACAAGACTCACTGAGGCCAAAGAAGTTCTTCGAAAATGTAGGTGCCTCCCAGGTTCCAAAACACGTAAAGCTGCAGTTGCCAGGGTTTGTGCCCCAGCAAAAGCAAGTTGGGGATGGCTGTTTCGAAGACCCACTCATGCTGAAAGCAACGCTTTCTTTCAGGGAGCAAAAGCGCTGCATCAGTGGCCAAAGCAGTCAGCCGTACCTTTACTCCAAATTTTTACTGGCCATTGGTGGGACTTAGGTTTTGCTGCCACGGTTACGACTCTCCGAGTCCTCACCCGCTATGTTCACAAAACACAGATGCAGTTGCAAAACTGGCCACCCAAAATGAGTGGCTGGACGGGTAGCTTTAGAAAAGGCATGCAAGAACTTGGGTTCGCTGAGGCTGGTAGTTGGACCTGGACGCACCCGATGCTTGAAACTATTCAGACTCAACCAACCACGCTGCCTGAAAAGGCGACCGAAGTGCTGTCACATAGGCTCAGAGATGCTTGGCGAATCAGAAAATATGAGGAATTCTTGGAACTTGACCGACGCGACTCAACGGTTTGTGCAGACATTCCATGTGACCTGACCCGCATTAATATTCTGCGCAAGAAAAAACTCAACAGTCACGAACTGGCTGTTGTAACTGGTGCTTTCATTTCACCTCAATGTCGAAATGCCATGGGAGGTGCTGAAGAAACATGCCCTTATTGCCAACATGTTTGTGCCACTGTGCAGCACATGCTTTGGGAATGTACTCAGAACCCACACCGTGATCCTACTATTAGACCCCACGATGTGCTGCAGGAAAGACTCGCATGGCCCACTACTGATCCTACTAAGGTGGACCATGACAACAAACTTCTAAGGTTTGCAGCTGCAACACGTGCTGATGTGTTGCAGCAGCGCCACGACGACTAGAACCACCTCCATTCTATTCTGGCGATCGCCTCTGGCCTGCGCTGCGGCTGCGGGCAAGTGCGGGCAGCGTCATTGTCTACATCATCATCCAGATTTAAATGTCGTAAGCAGCTTCTCCTGCGCCTCCAGCCACAGCAGAGTGGCACGGTCGCTGCGGGCTCGTCACGGGTGCCAGGCAGGAGAGAAAATTAACGTGGCATGGCCCACGTTTGTTGCAGAAGAATTTGAAAAGAAAAATACAAAAGAAAAAGAAAAAGAACAAAAGTCAAAAAAGGAAGACAAAAAGAACCAATTCAAGAATTTGAATGTGCATTGCACGAAGAGAGCGATTTTTCAAATCGCCAAAAAAGACAAGAGCCATAAGGCCAATCCTAGGATGATGGCTGGCTGGCTGCTGATGCTTTGCTGGTCTGTGCCTTGCTGTGCTGCATTTGACACCAACAAGGACCTGGCCGCCAACCATGACGTCAATTACACCGGCCGCCCTGGATTGATTGTGGAAAATGCCACAACTCAGTCTAACGGCCCCCCAGAGATGACCCGCAACGGGAAAAAATGGCAGCTGACAATCGATGTGCCTCGCAGCGGGCGGCAGATTGCAGATGCGCTGAGCGAATATGGCTCCGTGGATGTGGAAGCTGGTTTCAGACTTTTGACGGAAGTAAGTGCAACTACTTTCGATATCCACCCCTACGGTTCTGGTTCTGACCCCTCAAAACGTAAATTCCCTGGGATCCTCAATGTGATTTTGGATTTGGTCGCTAGGTGTCACCATGGGAAGTTTGGATTTTACCCTCTGAATTTTGTTTCCTCCAAAATGTGGAATTTGGGTTTGGAATGGTGGAAAATTGGGTTTCGCCCCTGGGAATCTTTTCCCCTCGAAATGTGGAATTTTGAGATGGGATGGTTTGATGAAAAAATTCATTGGTCACCCTTTCTTATCTGGTTTTGTTTGGGCACCATGGGAGAAATTTGCGGCTGGTTGCTTAGGTACGGTGTCACTAAGCAATTTGTGCTTGCATGTCTCAAACGGGCTCAAGACAAACGCAAACGAAAACGAATCATCAAACGCTTGAAAAACAAACGCTCAGTGAAAAAATGCAGTGATCTCAAACGCTGTCAGAAGTTGTTGAAACCACATGTTGCATGTGCTGCTAGAAAATGCAGCACGCACAGACTCGGAAAAGCACGCCTGAAACACAGACGATGTGCTTTGAAGCTTCGGATGAGATGGACATATGTTCGAACCAATGGCATGGATGTTTCCCTGTCATACTCTTTCCTCTATTCGGGTTTTCCGAGACCCGAAGAATGGCCACTTGGATATGATGCACTGAGCTGGTACAAGCCTGATGCGAACAATTGCATTTTTGCCTCTGAGTGGTTGCAAGGTGGATATAAACGAAGGACGCAAAGGAAAAAGAATTACAGTGACAATGACAACGCCGCGGTTAGGAGTTTGATCCAAGGTTTGAAGGTATGTCTTAACCAAGGTTCTTTTCCGAAAGAGTTTGAATCCGTGATGTCCTTGTTAGGTCAAGTGGTCGGTCAAAATTCACCCAAAAAGATGTTTAAGAAAAAGAAAACGGTGAAACAGGAGCCCAAACCTGACCCGTCTAGACAAGAGCAGCTGCGGGACAACAAAGATGAAGACTACACCATTCTTGAGACAGGATGGTGGAAAATGAATGGTGCGTGGAAACAGTATTGCAGAGACCCACAAACAGGATGGTGGTGGTGGGACAAGCGTGGTGACAAAGTTACCACAGTGGACCACAACCCCAGACATAATGAAAAGAAACAAGACACTGAGGTTCACAAACCTCAACAGAATACTCCAAACCTTGCCAAGGTGCGAGCTCTCAACCCAGTTGAATGGAACAAGCCAATCAAACTTGTGGATGCGCAAACAGTTTGCCAGGCCATTAAGGAAGGAAAAGACTGGGATGGAAATATTTGCTGCAGTCATGACAGAAGGTCACCCAAGAACTTCGTGACTTGTACACAAGCTTTGGTTTGACGAAAGGACTCACTTTGGTTTTGTCAGCTGATGCAATGAATCAGCTTGGCATCACACTGAGCAGGACCAGGCTTCAAAGGACAAACCAACATGCCAAGGTCGAAGGCATTGCCTTGCTCGGTTTAGGCTCTGACTACCCTTGGAGAACTCACCCTGTTAAAGTTGATCCCAACAATGTTACTACGGTTGAAAGGGAATTGGTCAGAATTGTCGTTCCCTCTCACTATAGAGAACTCTTTGTATCTGAACCCCAAAAGGAACGTGTCGTTGATGTCATTTCCGACTTGGCCACTTTTGGATGTCGTGCACATGTCCTCACAGGTGGCAGGTGGGAAAGACAGGAATGGCAGAAACAAAGTTCAAGTTTGGTAGGATGGCTTAAGCTCACCAAAAAAGATGCGGAAACCCTCCTGGAAAAATCAGGGAAAAAAGGTATTTTTATCAATAAGAATATTGATACCTCTAAGGAACGTCCGCATTTTGTGTGGACCAACATGAAAAAGATGAAACCGATGAAGCATACTACCAGAGATGCCTTCGTCTTTCAGGCGAGAGAAGCCAGCCGATGTGCTTACGGAAAGGGTTAGGGTTGGGAAATGACATTGGTTTCACAAAGAAATCAGATGAAGACATCGAAAAGAAACCCAAACGAATTCAGATTTCTGGAGTTCCCAGGGACTGGATGGCGGAAGAACTGGTTGATTTCCTCAAACAACAAGGATGGACCCAAATGACTATTCACAATAGAAGAAGGGTCAACAAGAAAAATTTTTTGGAACGCCTGTGGAATGCCTCCTGTTGCATACCCATACGACCAGGGTCTTTGGGTGTATGAAGGTGCCACTGTGTTTACCATAATAGTCAACGACTCGGTCCATAAACCTGCAGCGCCAAACAGCACCACTGCAGTCAGAGGACCAAGGAAGACATGGGATGAAATTAAGGATCAGCCTCCACAGACGGCCAACACGCGGGGGCGCCCCGCGAAGAGGCAGGCCAAAGAACCCGATGAGCGACATCGGTCCAGATCTGCCGCTGAGAAGCCCGAAAAGGGCGATGAAAATAAGGACCCAATGGAAGTCGAAAAAACGCAGTTGGACTCTCAGACTCAGCCTGAAGCGATTGACAAGCAGAGTTCAAAGCCAACCTCGCAGTCTCTTGGTAATTTGACGGATGCCTTAACCCAAAACTGGACGCTGGCCGATCAAGGTGGATGCGGTGACTGTGGGTACCGGGCATTAATAGACAACTTTCATTATCAAACCACTGGTGAGACTCTTTCCAAAGAAGAATGCATCAAAAATGCCAATCTATTTCGTACGGAAGTGGTACGACATGTTCGCAAACATCAAGATAGGTACGAAAACCATGTCAGAGGTGGGAAAGAGGCCTTTCCTGCCTTTTGTGACAATGCGTTGAAGCAAACTCACTGGATATGTGGACTGCTGCTGCAAGCAGCAGCAGAGGTGAAATCATGCTGCATAGTGGTGTGGAATCAAAAAGATGAAGTTCTGGAAAGATTCACTTTCGCTCCTGAGTGGAGTCCACAGGGGATGCCCAGAATGAAAAAAGAAGCACCAATCCTGGTGGTGTACAGAAACGACAAACATTATCAATCCGTCCGACCACCCCAGGATCAGGACGGCATGACTAAGGTGCCCAAACACTGGGCGCGAGAGACAGCCAAACCCGAGGCCGAAGCACTTGGAGGCGCTGGACCAAGCGTTGGAGAATCGCCTAAAACCCTGCACACGCTCTCCCCTGGCTCTTCCCATGCTCCTTCGCTCCATACTCTCCCCGCCTCCTCCTTTCGCGGATCCTCGGGTGGGGGTGTGATGATCACGCGCGCGCCGTCCCTGCACTCCTTGGTTCCTTCCGCGTCTTCTCCTCCGCGTCTGCGCGCGGTTGTGCACGGCCATGCGGCGGGTGGTGGTTCTTCGGGTGCCCTTGCGCGACCCCATCCTCCGCGCTCACCCTCTCTTCTTACCTTGGCTGCCTCCCCTCACTCCTGCGAACCTCCGCGTGCTGCCATCAAATCCCAGCAGTTGCAGCATCCGAGTGAAACGGTTGCAAGACCATTCAAAAGATGCAGGTTCAAGCAAAGCAGTTGTGACTCAAGGATTGAAGACATGAAGTTTCTTGCACCCTCTGAGAACGATAAAGCTTCGGTTTTATCTTTAACCTCAGAAACTCACCTCAATTTGACAGACAACCTGACCAAGGACCGGTCGGGTACTAAGGACAAAGGCGCAGTCAAAAATGACAACACAGAATGCGACTTTCGCCCTGACACTGCTCCATATCCTCGACGCCTCAAGCGGCTGGATGCTAAGACGCTTGCCAAACCGCAAGGACCTCAGGTATGGGTTTGTCCGCTGCCTGACTGCCGGCATGAAATCAGAATTCCTGCAGGTTTGCAAGCGAGAGCCAAGCTTCAAGCTGCAAAAAGTTCACACCTGAAAAATAGACATACAGATTCCGAAAGAGCTGAATGCCCGCG
This sequence comes from Cladocopium goreaui, assembly GCA_947184155.2. Lineage (NCBI taxonomy): Eukaryota > Dinophyceae > Suessiales > Symbiodiniaceae > Cladocopium > Cladocopium goreaui. The sequence continues at coordinate 633,352 of CAMXCT020002247.1, read as the reverse complement.
ACTCGGTGCTCAAACTCAGATCACAGTCCCGACCTCGGAACTTCCTGAAAGTGGCAGAGCCTGGAGTTGCCCAGAATGCGGGAAAGGACTCCCACTGTTGCCAAAAGTTTGGCACGAAGCTAGTGTGGCACGAAGCTAGTGTCCGCAAACATTTTGCCGAGGCACACCCTGACACAAATCCAACTCAGGCGTACAGGAAGAAACAAAGAACTGACAAAGGCCTTCGAGCTCGTATGAAACTGCGAGGCAGACATATAGGTCAGCTCAAACAACAGAAGGTCGCTGACAACCTGAAAGTTTGGGCTCCGCAAACGGGGCATGATGTTCGCCAAATTCTTCTCAAACATAACCCCAAAGAAGAGAGACGCAAACTTGATTTGACGTCCGTGCTTGTTTGTGCCAAATGCGGACGAAAAGGGACACCATGTAGATTCAAAACCACCGCATGCACTGATGAAACTCAACCTATCCCGACTCAATTGCTGGGTTGGATCCGAAACATGGCTTTGCGACACCCTGCGAACCAAGGTGCCATCAGAAACGGACTTGGTATGACTGAAGCCGAGGTTGCAAATGCAAACTTCCAAACCAAAAAAAGAGTCAACGGTAAAGGGCCAGCCAAGTGGCTTAGCGGTCCGTTTGCCACCACTTTTCAGGCGGCGCAAGCTGCAGGGCACTTAGTTACTGAGGTCCTTCCGCCGGATGCCATGCGCCACCCGGACTCCACTGCTAAAAAGTTTCCCAAGGGATACCTGACCTGTAAAATTTGCCACAAGGTTAATCCACTTGGTGCTGTCAAAATCTGGACGAATCCATGCCTGGGACATGATCCCACCTCCAAAGGTTTCCAGTCTCAGAAAAGATATTGGCAGTCTTTAACTAAAACCCAAAAAAAGCCCTCAGTCAAGCATGGGGGAAGACTCTGCAGCAGGGGGAGGAGCTTTTTGCCTCCCAATCCTCCAACAAGCGCAGCCGTAGAGCCAAAGAACATGACCATAATGATAAGGTTGCTGTGAGAATTGGTGAAGCGTCCCATCCAGGACCAAGATCACGAAGATTGCGCAACTTGGATCAACATGTGTCAGTTTGGACATGCAACACTCAAGGACCCAAACAATCGTGGACCTTACAACAGCTGCTCCAAACCCAGGAGCAGGCACCTCAGATTGTGCTGCTTCAGGAATGCTCTTTTAGCCAGGCTGAATGGACCACATTTCAAAAAACTTGTTGGTCTGTGGGGGACAGAAGTTTTTTCTCCGGTGCGCAAAGCACCGTCAATCGACACTACGGAGGAGCTGCAGTCTTGGTTAAATCTTCACTACCTTGTAGACCGGCCTGGTCACACACTCACAAAGGAGGTAGTGCCCAAGCTGTGTGGGTGGGATCAACTCTGGTCATCTCCACTTACCTGGCTCCTAACAGTGATGCAGAAACCGTGAGTGCAGCTGTGGCTCAAACTGTCCACTCTCTCGCTCCAAGACATCGTTTTATTTTGGGGGGGGATTACAATGCCACACCCGAAGAGAATCCCTTTCTTCATTTCTTGATTCCTAGGGAATTTCGTATTCATGCCACTCAAACCCCAACGCGGTGGCAAGGAAACCGCGATATTGACTACTATATCAGTAACCTTGAGCCCACTGAGGTCGAAACGCTTCCTGATGTTGTAGCCGACCACAAAATTGTCAAAACTTTTTTCGATTTATCTACCGAACCTGTTTTAGGTTTCCAACAAGCCAACATTCCTAGAATCCTCCCGAAGGACCCGGAAGTTGCTGAACGAATCCAAATCAAATTGGCTCAGCTCTGGCCGCAGTTTTCCACACAACTTCCAGAGCGATGGTCAGTCAATGTTGACCAGGACTGGCAGATGCTTTCGCAAACTTTTTTTCAAGCCCTAGTTTGTGCAGTCAGGGCTGCTGCCCCTGACATGCTGCAGCGAGTGTCTCCGGCCTTACTGAGGAAAGGAAAGGCCACTGAGGTCTCTCTTAAACAGAAAGAACACATGAAACGACATCCTGCTGGAGCTATGGCTACTCACCGCCAAAGAGTTCTGCGCAGATTGATTGGAAGGTTGCGGGAAGCCCAGCGAAACTTGGATCAAGACAGGCAAAATATCACTGAAAGCCGAGTTCTCTGGAATAAAATCAGACGGTGTTCTATGTACAACCATGATTGGGGTATACAAAGAAACCTTCGGCATCTTGAAACGCTTTTGGAACGGTTCAATCATGAAGATGACTACACCAGACTTCAACGATGGAGAAACAACATGGAACATGACAAGGCTGCATACAGGTGGCTGCGACATAGATCTGTTCCCATGTGCAATGCGGTTAAGAAAACCAAAGACTCTGTTCCTAGTCACTCCACCCAAGACAGCCTGAGGATTCTCAGGGAATTTTGGGCCGATATTTGGAATAGACGTCAAATCTCTTGGGATGATATTTGGGATGATTTGGTTACTCACACTCCACCACGCCCTGCTCCTGACAGCTGGCCAAGCCTCACACCGGAACAACTCCGTTCTGCCACCAAGTGTAGCCGCGGCAGTGTGCCGGGGCTTGACGGCTGGAGAGCTGAGGAACTTAGTTTGTTCAGTGACGAAATGTGGCAGGTCATGTCCGAGTTCTATGATCATTGTGAAGAGCTCGGAAACATTCCTACCATATGGCGATGTGTTCGCCAAGTGCATATCCCGAAAGGGAAACCACCTGAAGCTGACGGCAGCATGCTGGCGGACAACATGCGTCCCATAGCTGTGATGTCGATAATCTGGCGAATCTGCAGCCGAGCCAGATTCAAACAAACTGAGGTTCAGGAATGGATCCACACATCCACCCCCGAATTCATGTTTGGGGGAATTCCCCAAAAAGGTGTTGAGGATGCTATCTCTCACATAATCCTCAAAGACATGCATAGCTGGCCGGTTGGTACACTTGACCTGACAAAAGCTTTCGATTATTCTGACCCTGAGATAATCTGCAAACTCTTTGTCCACCAAGGTATGCCGCGCAAAGCTGCACGCATGTTGTTAAGCATGTGGAGCGAACAAATCCGTTTTCTTCAGCTCCATGACGAATTTTTCCCAAACAACCATGTTGTCAAGCGCTCCCTGCCGCAAGGTGACTGCTTTAGCATGTTAGGCATGTGTGTTTTGCTTACTCCCATTGCCAATCACATTCAGAGAAAATACCCTTGTTGCGTTCAAGCTTTATATGCCGATGATCGTTCTTTCACTTGTTCCACTGCGACTGAAATATGGCAAGTTCGAAATGAATGGCATGTTTGGAGCAATAAGGTTGGTCTTCAAGAAAACCCCACCAAAGAGCAATATTACCACCGCAACGTTCAAGGTTGCCGATCTCTCGAGGATGCCGGCTGTCCTCCAGAAACAGTTTCCACTTCCATCACCTTGTTGGGATTCCAGTTCATGGGAGTGACCCAAAGAAAAGCCAAAGACCGAGAACTGACAAGACTCACTGAGGCCAAAGAAGTTCTTCGAAAATGTAGGTGCCTCCCAGGTTCCAAAACACGTAAAGCTGCAGTTGCCAGGGTTTGTGCCCCAGCAAAAGCAAGTTGGGGATGGCTGTTTCGAAGACCCACTCATGCTGAAAGCAACGCTTTCTTTCAGGGAGCAAAAGCGCTGCATCAGTGGCCAAAGCAGTCAGCCGTACCTTTACTCCAAATTTTTACTGGCCATTGGTGGGACTTAGGTTTTGCTGCCACGGTTACGACTCTCCGAGTCCTCACCCGCTATGTTCACAAAACACAGATGCAGTTGCAAAACTGGCCACCCAAAATGAGTGGCTGGACGGGTAGCTTTAGAAAAGGCATGCAAGAACTTGGGTTCGCTGAGGCTGGTAGTTGGACCTGGACGCACCCGATGCTTGAAACTATTCAGATTCAACCAACCACGCTGCCTGAAAAGGCGACCGAAGTGCTGTCACATAGGCTCAGAGATGCTTGGCGAATCAGAAATATGAGGAATTCTTGGAACTTGACCGACGCGACTCAACGGTTTGTGCAGACATTCCATGTGACCTGACCCGCATTAATATTCTGCGCAAGAAAAAACTCAACAGTCACGAACTGGCTGTTGTAACTGGTGCTTTCATTTCACCTCAATGTCGAAATGCCATGGGAGGTGCTGAAGAAACATGCCCTTATTGCCAACATGTTTGTGCCACTGTGCAGCACATGCTTTGGGAATGTACTCAGAACCCACACCGTGATCCTACTATTAGACCCCACGATGTGCTGCAGGAAAGACTCGCATGGCCCACTACTGATCCTACTAAGGTGGACCATGACAACAAACTTCTAAGGTTTGCAGCTGCAACACGTGCTGATGTGTTGCTGCAGCGCCACGACGACTAGAACCACCTCCATTCTATTCTGGCGATCGCCTCTGGCCTGCGCTGCGGCTGCGGGCAAGTGCGGGCAGCGTCATTGTCTACATCATCATCAGGAACGGCCAGGTCACTGGCGTGTTCTGTCAAAGTGCTATAGAATCCGCACAACAAGATCACGCAGCGGTTGTGCAGTCCACGCTGGAAAACAAAGAGGCGCTGGACGACAAGTGGTGGGACAGTTGGGACGGGCCAGCAGCAGGTTGGAACTATGTTACAATGTTTGGGAAGACTTCAGGATATTCAAAACCAACGGGAATTCAACAATTTGAAAAATCACCTATACTTTAATTTTTTGGTCAAAATCTTGGGATTGAATCTTGGGTTTGGGGCCGAACATGGCACGGGTTGGTGGTGTTTCAATTGAAGACAGGCGGGAAAGGTTTTTTTTTGCAACGGCAAGATGCAAGCAAATTGTTTTCGCATTGGTTGTTTTGGGAGTTGAAACCAACAATCTTTTGGTGGAAGTTGCGACTTACCCGTTGTTTCTATTGTTTTTTTGGTAGATGATGTAAACAGAAAAAAACATTGCAAGGTGATGGTTGGTGGTACCCTCAATCGCCAATCCAGTGAAATTTGGTTTGGTGGGTTCAATGTTGCATCCAGCACTGACAGGCATTGCCTCAGAAACGGTCAAATTTGAAACAAAAACCAGTCACGTATGAAAGGGTCAATTTCAACTACAAATTTTGATGGTTCAGTAGCGTTCAGTACAGATGATTCTTTTAATGTTTCCTCATTTTCTTTTTTGAGTGGTTCCCATTTATCACATATTGTTATATGGGGGTGTCCATAAATGGGGCATCCCAAACTGGTTGGTTTATAACGGAAAGACCCATTAAAACCCAATTTCAAGTATTTCAGGAAACCCTCATATATAATACCATCCATTCATCAGCGAAATCACCGGAATTCATTTTCATGGTTTCAGGCTGGTGATCCATCCGTATGAATTGGAAATCACATGTTTTTTTTAGATTTTTGGACCCAAACATAGATATCTAACATATCTCTAACATTAAAATACATTAAACAATGTTTTTTTTCTTTGATGCCAAAATGGAGTGTATATATATATATTATACACCAGATATCCAATTAATCAGAAGTGCGTGTACAATTAAAGGAGATATTTTTCTGCAACAATTCTAAAAATACATGGGGCCCTTTGAGTCACATGGTGATCCAGGCGCATTTGTCGAAGATGCGCGCCGTTTTCAGCGAGATCCGCGAGAACTCTCCGAGCAACGCCGAGGGCGACGAGGCGATTACCTTTGCCATGTTAGAAGAGAAGATCAACTCACCCACGGTGCAACAGCTGTTGGAAACCTTGGGTTTCTTGGATCAAAATTTAAAATCATCAAAATGTAAGGCCCATGGGACCGTTCATGGGGGTGTGCTTAATGTTTGACCTCTAGCCATAAAAGTGATTATAAGTTGATGGATGAATGAACATTTGGCAAAAGGTGGTGAGAATATGTGTGAAGATAAGTTTCTGATTGCAATCCTTTACTATATTATAGGGATACATACTCTGCAATGACCTGTGTTTGAAAGTTCAACGTTGATGAATCATTCTTCCCACACATCCTCCGGGCGTCACAATGTTTCACATACTGTAGATTAATTCCCAATTTTGGGTAAGTGTATATAAACAGAAATTGAAACACCATTGAAAACTGTGGTGAAGACCAGCGGGGCAGATCTTTTCTTAGGTTTTGGAGATTCCGAAGGCTGACTGCTTTCTTAGGTTGCTGTCAGAGAGGGCCCGCATTTGGTCTAAGTGGATGTTTAAGTGGCTTAACCTTTGTGATTTCCATATATTTCCATGCTTACCTGGGATGGTCAATTCCAGTTAGCTACATTTTAGCTACTATTTTCAATGATTTCTTCACGGGTTGAAGCTGAAACCATCCGAAGCCGTTCCCAGCCTCGCTGACTGTGTCCGATGGTCCGATGGCTAAGGTTTAGATGTTTGGGATGCTTGGTCTTTCTTTAAGCTACTTGATACCGATGGGGGCGGTTCAATCGAACTTGAGGAGGGCCCGGGGCGGCCCCGGTGGGAGCCAAGACCTGGTGGCTGGAATGGTGGTGGAAAGCCTGCTTGCAGGTGAAAAGTGAGAAGTGTCCATTGTGTGTTTTCCTCATGACTTGATTTGTAGATGTTCAATGATGTTCAATTCAATTGATAAAGATCCAGTCTCGGATTAATATATGCACACGCTATATGTACATATTTATGGGGGTTTCCATACATGGGGGTACCCCAAAATGGATGGTTTAGAATGGAAACTCCTATTATGATGGATGATTTAGAGGTACCACTATTTTAGGAAACCTCCATATATGTATAATATATATATATATACACATACAATATGTATGTATTTTTGTATCCAGCGCCATGCTTTCCACTCGTTGACCCTGCTGTTTGAATGGTGAACTGCTTCTTGAACCCCAAGTGTGGGTTAACCCAAAATTGTTGATGGCTAAGCTCCATGTTTGCCTGCAAATTTCTTACATGTCGATCGCAGATTCCTGATTCTTGTTCAAGATCACCACCTCTGTTGATGTGGGTTTTCCATGGGCTTTGCATGGTCTTTTCCAGACCAGATCGCCTGGTAGAGCCCTGCCAGGAGTTCTTCATGGGTTGCCTCAGACTTGGCGGAAACGCGCGTGGATTGGAGCTGGGGAAGGTCCTGCAGGACGTGTGGCTGGGTGGGGAGATGGAGATCCATGGCTTTCCTGTAAAATGATCCCAGAAAACATGGTTGTTTCCATATATTTATATTTATATTTTAATTTGTATATATATATATATGTATATAATTGACCGGATTTTGCTTTGGTTCAAAGCATTCCAATGGTTATGAATGGCACCATTCTCGGTAGATCGGATATTTTCAGGGGGAAATATCTACTTCACGGGGAACATGGTCACTGCTTTTTTTTCCAATCTTGACAGCCTGACAGCGTTGACGACGCTGACAGGACCAGCAATGGCTCATCCGTAGCCAGGGCAAATTCCAAAACTTTGTAGAGATGGAACTGTCACAAATTAACGAGGCCGTGACGCGTGACTGGGAAAGGGTTCCCTATGCCCCCAAATGGTTGGCCTATTGGAAGAGTTGAAGGCTTAGTGTACATATGTCTACATGATTTTGCTGCGGAACATGTGTCGGAAGCGTTCCTAATGCGTCATTTGGGATGATGATCTGATCTCCCCATTGACTCATATTGTGGGGGTGCTGGGATGTGATTGGAACCATGATTGTTGACCCTCTGAGATGGCGATGGAGAGAGAGAGAGAGAGATCATGATTGTTGCCACATGAAAGTTGGTTGGTGCTGTTTCAGCCCAGCCCGAGACAGCCGATTGTCACGTCCGTATACTTTTTGAAGCTTGTGCCGCTTAACAGCGGGACCTTGGGTGCAAGTGTGTGTGGGCACAGTTGCAAACCAGCAATGAGAGGATACTCGCCAACGCATGTGCATGGTATACTGTCTACGTAGGGGGCAAAGATGGCAAAACAGTCTGCAGCCATGAAGAAACGGCTCCCATTCTTGAATTGGATATGAGAAACCAGGAAGACCACAACCCAGACAGCCTGGTGGATTGTCCTTTCGCTGTTGTAAAATGTGGATAGGATTCGGACGGTAACTGGCTGCCCCCATGCAACTTAAGATATTAGAATCTCACTTGAGAAAACAGGATACCTCCTCCATTTGCACAAGAGTGTTCATTGCCATGTTTGATTATCCGTGAAAATTGGCTTGTCTCATGTTGCATTTTGCATCGCCAGATCCAAGTGACTAGTTGAGGTCCTGTACCAAAAAAGTCACAAAAGGCCAGGATGTTTGCAGTTGCACCCCATTACATAGGCCTATAGACCGTAGATCTTACATAGACTTCATGCATCCTATCTACAGAGATATATCCAGGTCATGTGTTGGACCCAGCAATAAACTATACCCCATTTGCCACAAAAATCATTCGAGGGGGTATTGAAACCATACCTCAACAATGGTGGTTGTCACTTCATCTCACTTCCCAAATTTCATCAGTTCTCCCTTGAGGCAATTTGATCATCAGCCACTTACTGTAGATGGGCCACCGAGTATCTCAGTTGGTAACCTATGAGATGCCCAGTTACAAGGGGTTACTAACCAGTTACCCAACTCCACGGCCTGCCTTAGTTTCCACTATATATATATACACACACACGCGCACAATCACGCACATATCTTGTATACATTTAGCATTTTTTCATGTAATTTACAATGTATTTGCATAATCTACTTTAATCATATTTTGATCATATCCATACCATCCATTATATACATATACTCATCTTGTATGTCTCTATATGTATTGACAGAACAGGGAGATCGACAGGTCACCATGGATTTCTAAACTCGTCGTTCAGGCCGGACTTGGATGATTTCAGCCAAAAAAAATGGTCGCATTCTGATTGTCAGGCTCTGAACTTCATCCTGGCAACGAATTCACGAGAATCCCGCGAACCGCAGACCAAAGATCTCTGAGACGACTCGAACGCCTGGATCCGAAGCCACACAGAATGGAATTCATGGGGTTTCACGAAGAAACATCGTGATTTCACCAACAAACGTGAGGGTTGAACCATCAAGAATGGGGGATATTACATGATTTAACATGGTTTGAAAGGTTTTGGAATATCCAGTTGAGGCTTGTCAAAAGGTTTTAAGCTTAAATTACTTCATGTTTATCCTGATAATTTTTTGTGCTTCTCAACATCGGGGTGCCCCAGAACCATTGCTTTCCCTGTCATGATCAATGCTGGACATCTTGGGTCCCGACATCACAATGACGTCACCACAGATGCTGGGTAGCAACGGGAAGTATTCCAATTTGTCCAATTGAGCTTAACTCAGGTTGGTGAATTTGTATAGTTCAGACAGGATCATCCCAGGAATAGTTTCCTTTGGGTTTTTGAACCAGAATTTGCCTCGGAACTTGAAAGCATGAATGCCAGATCTGAAATCTGGTAGAGCCGGATGCAGGCAGAGCCAGTACCAGCCCCAGCTGGATCGGTAGAACCCAAGTGTGCAGCGATGCAAACCGTAGTGGCCCTGGATGCCCCGAAAACGAAGGATCGATGGGGATGTGGCTAACCTTCTCCCAGAAGTGGTTCAAGGCGGAATCTATTGATACCAACCAACCAATCCCTTAGAATTGATACATACTGGATCATACTGGCATAATGGTAATCGCAATGATCACAATATTCATACATTACATGACCTATTGATACGTATGGTAAGAGAATAACAACCTTGGGTAGCATCATCACCTAGTTTGGTGTCTTCCCTTTTTTTGCCCCCCAAAAATCGTGCTGAACGCTGCAAGACTTGGGGCATCGTCCGGAAAATGTTGGGCAAGATCTGCCCACCCCAAGGTGCGCACCATGTTGTCCCCAAATCGTCGTCTTTTCTTAGTGGCTGGTTATTGAATGGTAATTACAGTAAGAAACCAGTGCAATCAGGATTTAATTGTGGTTTAACCAACAAACATGATGATTCAATGGGATACAATGGAGGTATAAATGGATATAGGACAAACAATATATGATATGATGTATGCGTTTATATCAAAGTGGGGGAATTATACCCCAAGCAACAAATTCAAAAATTATTCACTGTGGAATATCGAGGGTATTTTCAGACACAGTCAATATAACATATATATGCAATTGACTTGCAATTGCCACACGTTCTGGGATGAATCAACATCTCAACTGCGACGACTTGCAACAATTTGCACTTTGAAAATCGACGGGGCCCCACTGGGCACGCGGGGAGTGTCGGCCATGTCTTTTCTGAGCAGAGTCCAGGACATAAGGAATCATCTGTCACACACTTACACTGCATAAAGTGGGTAAACCATGTTAATGCCATAAAATGCCATAAACCATGGCCCCAAGTCATCACCATTTTTACGGGTGGGATTCAAACCATCAGCAAATGGTAGTGGTTCATGGCATTGGGTTTCCCACCTATGAAGACCAGGGCGCCGTGCGCGAGAGTTTATGTATCCGGGAAACCGCTAAAGCCCATAAGAAACCATGCCCAATAATTGCAAGAACAACAGACTTTGGCAGGTCAAAAGGATACAACAGAAGAAGTTCCACATTCCCAACAGTTGGGGGTTTATTCTTCATGGCTCATCACATGTTTCTATCCCAAAGGAGCAGCTCCATGTCAGCAGCTTGGGACGCTGTTCATTTTTTGACCTGGTCTGGACAGGTTTCACAGCGACCCGAGGCTGCAAAAGCAGCCCCCCGGATTTCCGCGAAAAAGGTGCGGGCAGCACGGCAGCACCACAGCACTAGCTGAGGTTTTTGAACATAGTTATGAACTACAAGTAGACCTTTGAACGTAAAACCCGCACGAGGAGGGTGGCGGAAGTTTCCAGCAAGGAATATTGTACGCAAGTTTGATTGGCTGAATCCTGATGACAAAATTGTCTCATTCCTTCCCCGCAAAACTAAAATAGCTCCCGAGAGAAAACTGGAATTGTTCATTTTGAGGTCCTTTCTTTTTTAATGATTGGTCGAAGGGATTATTGGTTTCCCCCTTGACACTTGTCTCTATCCCGTTTCTGTGGGGCACAATTCGTGAGTTGGATTTCCCTGGTTTTGAATTAGTGAACCAACTGCGAGTTAACGACTAGCCGTTAACCGTGCGGGCAATCCAAGCTGGGAATTTGGCTGGCAACAGTTTTCATCCCCAAACGCTATTGTAAATAAGTACATGTATCTAATGTATAAGATTGACTAAGATTGCATATACAATTATATAATAATGTTATATATATAATATATACAATTTCGTTTTTGTTTTTTCATATGATATGTTTCTCCTGCAAAAAAACTCCGAATTGTCCAGCCATGACTGGTTCGAATGGCTCAAAGTGAGTTTTTTTGTTGGAAACCCGGAGCGGCTCCGCCTTGTTTGCCATGGGGGAAGACGTGGATGGTGATGACAAGGACGCATCTGCGCAATCAGACTGGGGTAAACTAACGTATATTAAGGCATGAAAAAATTGAAAACAAAATCATCACCATGTTTGGGATTTTGCACAATTGATCTTTTTGGGAATGATTTTAGATCAGATACAAACATCCACGGAGAAACCTCTTGGAACACAAGCAATCGGATCGGGATCCCCAAGAAATTCGTTTGAGAAACGTTCAAATGAAAAAAGAATCCTGGGTTGGTCCAAAAACTATAGCAAAAATTTGGTCATTCCAAAATCTCAGGAATTCTTGTGACTGGTTTATCTGGTTTCCTCGCACAAGAATTGCCATTTTGCGACATCCCCCCTTTTAACTGGAGGAACCCCAAGGATCAAGGACCAGAAAGGAAACCCCTCCAAGGTCTCCAAGTCCCAGAGCTTCCAGGAGCGAGGTGCGGTGCGGTCGTCCTTCATCACATTGATCGAGCATCAGCACCAGGAAGGGATGACGGCCGGGGGGTACCAGTACGGGAGATTTTAGGGGGGTCTGGAGAAAAACCGAGTGCTGTTGCTGGTACCATGTTCTTTGGTTGGCAGTTTCCCACCAGATGGATCCACAAGTGGGAGGACGAGATAGGATGTTTGCCCAGGTGGCGAACTTCGAAGTTGAAACCCAGCCTTTCATCCGAATTTCTGAATTCCCCAGCAAGATCCAGGAAACCATCCATATGCTCCAATTGCTCGACGACAAACTTGAGCTGCTTCGACGACCACTGAAGTCATACGGCTTCAATTCTGGAACCTCGGAGAAGTTTAAGAGCGGCGATTTGGAAAATGATGGAACATATATGAACATATATTTTTTCCTACCCATCTTGGAAAATGAAGTACGAATCATCCACATTTTTGGAGAGGCTCCCTCGCAACATTTTGTAGATAAACATCTAGGTTTATCTTCGAATTACAAGCAAATCCTGGGAGTTCACAAAATAATAAAACATAGAGACAAAAAAGGATTGATCTTAAAAACGAATAGGAAAAATATGGTGGACAAAAACCCGTGATTTTAACCTCCTATTTTTGTTTCTTGTTTTTCCTATATTTTTCTTATAATGGTTTTCCTATTTCCGAATTTCTCAATGTTTTCCTGTTTTTTCTAATTTTCTCGAAGTTTTGACAGTTTTTCAGATTTTTTAAAGCCACGTTTCAAAATTCATTTGTAGCCGCCTCCATTTTTTCTATCTTTCCTAATTTTCCGCAAACGTAAAAAATGCAAACACATCGAGAAAATTCGGAAACATGGGAATCGTATACGTATTCATTGCATTTGGCAACTGGAAACCATTATGCCTAGGTGTTTTCCTAATTTTCTCGAGGTTTTTCCAGTTGCCAAATGCTATGTATGTGTTTCCTAATTTTCTCGAGGTTTTTTACATGTTTTCACGTTTCCAGAAAATTAGGAAAACGTAGGAAAAACTGGGAAAACATGGAGGTGGCCAAAAATGAATTTTGAATTTTGGCTAAAAATGAACAATTCTGGGGAATTGAATGTTTGCAAAAATCTCGGAGAAAATTAGGGAAAAAAAGGGAACACATAGGAAAAACACAGGAACAACTTGGAAAAAATAGGAGGTCAATCAACATCACGGGTTTTTGGTTCACCATGTTTTTCCTATTCTTTTTTGCAGTCAATCATATTTTTCCGTGTTGTTTTCCAGTTTTTTCCTAATTTTATGATTTGATTGATTTTTAATGGGTGCTTGGAATAGGCAAACATAGACGTAGGTAAACCCTGGATCTGGAGGGTGGTGCTATGCCATGTTGGGCATAGCCACTGGGACTCAATGTGCAACTGTGATGTTGGAGACCACTTTCTCATCATCCATTAAGATCCATTAAGACCATCCATTCTTGTTTGCTCGTTGGCTGTAGCTGTGAAAAATCACCGTTGTGAATGGGCAAATCTTTGGCCTTTTTTAATGCCATGGGTCCTGCGGTTCCTGGCTTCGCACAGGGTCCAAGCCAACTTCAGGTGTGGAGTCTCTGAACATCCTGGACATGTCGTCCCCGTCCCCTGACGACCCCCAGACTGCAGCTATAAGCTCCATGCAGCTGGCCAGCGAAGGCAGCCGGAACAGTGTGGCCCCGCAGCTTTTAAAAAGCTATACCACCTTCGAATCTTGGCACTTGGCGGGATGAGGTCCTAGCCGCATTTTCCTGACTCATAGATTAGCCGGACTTACTAGTGGATGATCACTTCTATGGGGGATAAATGAGTCATTTTGACTTTCCGAGAGATGAATGGGCATGGTTTGCCGAGAAATTTGGTAGTAATATACCTACATATACCTCAAAATCGCCACTGCGGGTGATGATACAGATACATCAAGTCCCACCATTGGATTTTGGGGCACCTGTCCGATTTTTTGGACAAACCCATGTGAGAGCAGTTGTTGGGAGCCAGGCCCAGAGAGGCTACTTTGAGCCCTCGTCAGTGAGTGACCTGCCAATGGAACCCACCATCTTCATCCATCTTCCAGAGAAGTTTCCAAAATTTACAGATATTTACAGAACACCCTGGTGTCTACCACTCAAACTTGGGTTTTGCATGGTTGGGTTGTAATTTATCCTTTCATCCAATTTTGGGATGCCTCGGGATTCAAGTTGCCTTACGAGAGGGCGCAGCCAGTTTCCGGGGCCTTAACTTTGTTTTTTTTGTGCCAACTTGGCCAAGCCCTGCCAGTTCCAGCCTGGTTCTTGATGGTGAAGAATACGTTGCTCTCACTGAATTAAATCTTTGATAAGTGTTGTGATTTGTTCAGGAGCCGCAACCAGTAGCTTTCGGGATGGGTTGGTTCACTGGCGAAGGACAATCAGCTGCGGGAGGATGCGGAAGAAGCACACGCGGACCTTGAGAAGAAGCGTATCGACATCGCGGACTCGGAGATGCCGGGAGAAAAACCATCATGGGCAAAGAGACTTGGAGCTAAACGATGCAGGACTGGCAAATTTCGCATTATAGACATTTACAGTCTATAGACTATAGATAGTACAGTAATCATAGATAACTGATTTCCCACCAAGAGGGTGGGAGGAAGGAACCACCATTGTTTGTATGCCTTCTCTTCTCGGAGAAGGGTGCGTGTTTTACACCAACCAGCTTTACACAAGCCCTGCTTTGGGCCTGGAGGCCAAAGGCCGGATGGCTGGCGGAATGCCGCAGGCTGTCAAATAAATATGATATATTCACACACACACACACATATATATATACACCCTTAGCTTCCAAACCCTACAAATTTGTCGGGTGCAAGCTAAAACCCTGGGTTTAGCCGTGATCATGCTAAAAACCTTGGGTTTGTCACAAAAAACAAGGGTTTTCTTACAAACTGTCCGAATTCGATATAGTGCTTGCTTCCAACACTTCTCCTGCTTTGCTTCATCATATGTTTCTTAGATTTTCCTCCATTCAGCCTTACCGTCAGAAAGCCACATCTACATATACATCTGAAGTAGAGAAAAACGCAACCCCAACATGGAAAAGTACGGTTCGGGAATTCAAGCCTCTAGCAAGCCGTGTTCAACCCGTGATTTACCCGTGTCAACCCGTGTTTTCTTAAGGAATACCCAGGGTTTGTAGGCTAAACCTCGTGTATTTTGAAAATAACCAGGTTTTCTCTAACCCGTGTTCAACCCATGTTCAACCCGTGATTTACCCGTGTGCACCCATGATATAAAACATGGGTTGGAACCCCTTGGAACTGGTGAAAATATAATATGTTTTTGTTGTGTTTGGGCTTGTGTTTGGGCGTCGATGACCAGTAGACTGGACAGAAATGCAACACTTTTTGAGGACCCACCGCATTACTGTAATAAAATCAGAGCATTTGGGGGCATGGTCTTGAAATTTGAGGAAAAAGAAAAACCGTGGGTTTTGTTTTGAAACCATGGGTTTCAAGTGCCATCCTGCGAATTTTGCGGGTTCGGAGGGTCAAGGTTTTTATAGATATTTATTGATTCTACGATATTTGTGTAACATTATAACACCAGAAACAATGCCAGATAATATATATATATACATAGTTCATTGATGATAATTGAGGTGGTTTAGACTTCCGGGATCCAATCAAGATGGTCCCTGTAAATGACCTTGTATGCAGCACTTGGTATCCATCGTTTTTCCGACACGTTCAGGTAGTGACTCAATTCAAAATTGATTCACCATGGCTCAACATGTTGTGGGTTGGTTTCGTCCTCCAGAACGGGTGACGTTTTTTTAAACTTCCCATCCATGCTGTGAGTGCAAGACCTTGGAGATTGAGCAGAAAGGAGTCAAGTTGGTAGATCCAAGCGGCATGGCTGTGAGAGTGCATGCGGAGAAGGCCGTGCAGAGGAAGGGCAGGAGTTGCAGGTGCTGAAAGTGCGCAAAAGCTGCATGTTAATACATGTTCGAGCGTACTTCTGCCTGGAACGGGCTGGAAAATGTGGAGAAAACGTGGAAAAATGCTGCATCCCAGGGACGAGCCGGAGCAACAAAAGACAAGACGGAGATGGGATGATGAAGGAGGCTAAGGAAAGAGAACAGAAGATCATGATGATGAGGAGGAGGAGGATGATGTTGAGGACAATGATGCTGATGATGACCACCTAGACGATGATGCTGTAAATAAGGTCAATGCTAGTTTGCCTCACATACTATACTAGACTATACTATAGCAGACTAGACTATAGTATATATGATGCAGCCTCCCAGGTCCCCCCCCCCTCCCCCCCCCAATGGGTATGGGTATACAGGAGCTATGTTCCCCGCCCCCCCCTGTGCGGTGGGTAGGGGGTGGGGGGGTGTAGTAGTTAGTAGTAGTGAGTAGCAATTAGTACTAGGAATGGGTATGTATATACATTATACAGGAGCTATGTTCCCCGCCCCCCCTGTGGGTGGGTAGTGGGGTGGGGGGGGTTAGTAGTAGTTAGTAGTAGGGATGGGTATGGATACAGTATACAGGAGCTATGTTCCCCACCCCCCCTGTGGTGTGGTGGGGGTGTGGTACTGCGTATATATATATATATAATTATATATAAATGCTTATGTATATATATATGTGAATATATGTATATATATATATATATGTATATTTATGTATAGACATGTATATGCATATATATTTATTTATTTATTTGTTTGTTTATTTATTTGTTTATTTATTTATTTATTTATTTATTTAATTGTTTAAATACGAATATGAATATGAATATATATATACATATGTATGTATCTATAACATGTAAATATATATATATATATATATATTTAGGAAGTAGATACATAGCACATGTATATATAACTATAGATAGCACGTAGGTACTTTGAGGGAGTATGTGTGCTACGCAGGTCGTCTAAAGGGTAGCATGTACCTAGTAAATGGGAGGCTGGTAGTCAGAATCGCTGCAAAAACCTGGCAAATACGTGGCTGGACTTCAGAAATGCTGCCAATAGCTTGCAAATAGAAGGGAAGTGGGGAGGGGGGGGGTACCTCGCGGGCGGAAGACGGGATCATATATGTGGGGGGGAACGGCAGCCAAAGCAAAAATCCGTCGAGAAGGAGACTTCAGGCATAGCTATAGCTATAGCTACAACTAGATCTCAACCTAAAGCTATAGCTAGGGCTACTAGATTTCAGCCTAAAGCTAGAACAAGATCAAGCCATTGCTGGAGCTAGGGCTAGGGTATAATCTAAAGCTTGAATCAGAGCAAGGTACCGCTGTAGCTAGGACTAGAGCCCGAACTCAAGACTAGAACAGGATCAAACTATAACTCTAGCATACTCTAGCCAGAACTAGGACTCAATCTCAAATCAGAACAAAACAAAGCTAGGGAACTAGTTATAGAAGAAATTGCAGAAGAGTGTAAAACTAAAACGCAAACTAAGCCAGGAGATACCGTAGAACTGGGACCCAACCGAAGGTGTACCAAGCTTCAACCGAAAGGCTATACCCAACCGGATCAACGCAAGCAAAACAAAAATTGAAATCTCAAAAAATCAAACAACAAACAAATTCCGATGAGTGGTCTTCGGGACCCCAAAAACGTCTTGATCATCGATCTGATCATCGAAGGCAGCTCTCCTCCAGCCCCTATTTCGATGCCTTCTTTGCTGCTGTGGTCCTGTTGAATGCGATTTACATCGGAATTGAGGCGCTGCGGAGAGAGCCTGAATTTAGATCATTTTTAGATCTGCCTTCATTTGCTTCAGGTGATTGTTTTTGCCTATGTTTATAATTAATCATGGCAACTCCTGATGCATTCCCCAATTTTGTGGACGATTTGTTGTTGCGGCAAAGATCTGTAACAAAGGAACATCCAAACATCCCAAACCCAGCAGTTCTCTTTGAGATGTTGGTTGCAATGATGGCGGTGATGGCCATGCCGGGCACGAGGTGGAAGTCGAAATCAGAAATCCAAACCAGGTTTACGCTGTGATGGCTGTTGTGCTGCTCGCCGTAGAACTCGGGGATTGGGGGTCCCGCTCAAGTGCCCTCAAGATTTCTACCTGTACCGCGTTCGAACTCTTACTGCCCTTGGTGCCGTTGGGTAGCCAGAAGAGCACGCAGGATTACTAGGTAAACTGTGCAAAATTCAAAACTTTCACCCGGTTGCACCCCCTGTATTTGACCTCGGCAATTTTTTTGCGACCTCACTGGCCGACTTGACCATAAATTATGGTTTCATCTAGGGTTTCAATCATCCCCAAATGGGTTACCGCCCCTCACGCAACAAGTTGGTCGTTTTTGCATGTTGTTCCATTTGAACATATTTGAACACTTGGTTTCCTTGGTATGTTTCCTTGGCATTTTGCAACATCGACCTATCTTTACGAGGCAAACAGGCTTTACCGTACTCTTTGCCATTGAGCTCATTGTTCGTCTCTGCGCAGGTCGGATATAAAACTACTCCTGGGGTAGCTTGGGGGTTTCTCAGTCGTCATGGGGGGGCCCAGATATAGAAATTACAGCGCCCTCTGGTAGTTTAGCATTTGTGGAACATCACCACCCACTCAATCTTCGACAAAGTTTAACTGGGGCTTTCACAACGACAAAGTTTAACTTGTTCTTTGGAAGCGACATGTGTTTACTGGGCATTATCAGACCCAATGAGTACTAGTACAAATATGTATAAATATATACCGGACTCCAGAGTTTCAAACAAATCCCACTCCAAACCCAGAGCGTGAAAAGTGCGTGAAACGACCGTGAAAAACCCGTGAAAAGACAGTGAAAAACCCGTGAAAACCAATCAAAAACTTGAGCATGGAAACCACATATTTTTATTCAGAATTTTGAGGATTGATTTACTGATTCGATTAAGCTCAGGGGAAAGGTCACCCTTTTTTGACCTTTAGTATGGCCAAATGGTATATATATATATATCAGCAGTCAATGAGTGTCTTTAAGTAAAGTCATGGCTTTACTTGGACGACGTTTAACTTTGTTTTTGGAAGTAGTGGGCCACTTTTAATAGGTAGCACATCGACCTAGGTTTAAATGGGCATAAATGGGCACATTTGGATGGCCCATAGCTATGTCCCATTATTTACCGGAGGGTATCAGCCTTCAGTTTTGGCAATTTTTGATAGGGAAAGTCACGGGAAAGCTCCCATACCTGGTGCCTGGAAGCAATATTCATTCGAATTCCTTGGGGTTTGTTCTTGCTGGCCCATGATCAGTGAATCTGCCGGGACACCGACTTGGAGAATCATCCCACTAATTGATCTGACTGGTTGGTAAGCCTAAGTCGGATTCTGCTGAGTTCTCGGGGACCAAAAAGTGGGTGAACCAACCCCGCAATACCTAACAAACACTCATCGCGCGGTGCCAGGTGGTCTCAGGATTTTCTGGGGCGAGGCAACCTGGGCGGGGACTTGGGGCCTGTGCCGAATATCACACAGTACATGATGCTTTATGTCTTGCAGAAATGATGGTAGTTTTGGGGGTCAATGTGATTTGCTCCCAAAATGGGGTGGCTCAATATCAAAAAGGGATCAACGCCTGGGTTTCGGAATTTGTTTCGGGGTTTTACAGTTGCGCAGACTGACCCGCACACAAACACAAGCCATGGGAACGCGAAGGAAGTAGAACCACCCTTCAAAACGTAATTTTTGACGTTCTACTCAGTATTCTACTCTAGATTGAACTTCGGTGTGTCTCAGAAGGTCTTAGATTTGGACGACTGAAACAGCACTGACCGGGAGTCTGTACAGACAAAATGACGAGTGTTTGTGCTGATGATGGAAGACCAGGTAGACCACGACTGCTCAGTTGACGATCTCTTTTGAAGATACATGTCACAGAAACTCATCAGCAAAGCAACAAGGAATTTTCTTCACGTGGACCTTCAAGAGCGAATTGAATGGGCATCAGCTGTAACAACAGATGCTTCAATGTTGGCGTCCATGACCACCGACAAACTGACCCTCCACAACTTTGCGCTTTGGAAATTGGGAGAAGAGGCATTGACAGCGGCCAACGGACCAACGCGAAACGGGACAACGGACCAACGGGCCAACAGGGAACGGAACAACGGGACAACGGGAAGGGGCCAACGGGACAACGGAAACGGGCCCAGCGGGAAGGGGTCAACGGGCCCACGGGACAATGGGAACGGGCCCACGGGACACCGGGAATCACAGCCATCCTTGAAATTGGATGCTTTTGGGATGTTTGGTCCTGTTTGACCAGGACTATATGTGGTGCCTCCTGGATCTCTTCATTGTGTCGCTTGGTTTGACCGGTCATGATTCGTAGAGATCGAAAACGGCAGGGAGACCTGATGGTGATGGAGAGAGAGAGAGAGATCAAGTTTTCCTCAGTTAAGGCACGCACCATGCGTGTCCAACAATGCTGGTGAGATGTGGTCAAATAGCCAAATGTAGATGTATTAGATGTTCATTGGCCGTATGATCTTTGTAAACTTTGTATATATATATATAACTATAACATACTATAACTATATATATATATATTTGGGTTCCCCAATGTTCGGCACCATGATCCATGGATAAGTAGTAGGAAGAGCTGGTTTGCGATGATGAGTGGTGCGGAAATTGAGAATCATTGAGAATCTAAAGATCTGTTTGGGGGGCTGGGACTACAGTAATTATATGCAATTATTGTGGTAGGGCACCCTAAAAAGTTCCAACACCACCAGCCCAAACCACTAGTTCTTGTTGGTTGAATTCCAAGTGCGCTGGTTCTTTCTTTCAAACCACCCCTTTAGCAAGGTGGATAACGGTTGATAACGGTTGATAAGTCAACATCAGGGGTTGGGTGTGATCCCCGGCTTCACAGGTTAACCTCCACCTGGGAAATCATGATGGTGCTGCTGCAGGGTGAGCTTGCGGCTGGTCCCATGGGTGTGACCAGCCTGAAGGCCCTCAGGACAGTTGTTGGCTGTTGGTCATGAGCCATGAGCATCGGTTAACTTGGGGTTATCATGGACATAGTATGGAAGTAGCGCCATATGTGCATGCTTTCATCGCAGGGAGACCTGATCGCCATGGAGAGAGAGAGAGAGAGAGTATATATATATATATATATGTCTATGCATGCATGCAAAGCGACACATCCATACTCAGAGAGGGTTTTGTAAACCAACTTGTAACTGGGGTAGTTTCGGGCAACCCCCTAGACGCCCTAGCAATATGTGTATATTTTTTTTATATATATATATATATACATACACAGCTGTGGAGCACCTTGTAGGATGAGGTGCAAGGCCCAAAGAGCCTGCTCTCTCTTGGGTTTGTGTGGCAATAGGATATCTCATTCCATCCAGTGGTTCTTCATTATTTTTCCCATTGAAATATATCGCCATCAATGGGGGGTGAATCACCATTTTTGTTGAGAGAGACGTATTTTATACACCATTCTGCTTGGTCACATCCCAATGTAGCATCTATTCTGGCATTCTATCTGGCACATATTCCGAGATTCTATCCGGCATTCTATCTGACATCTCTTCTGACATTCTATGTGACATCTTGCGCTCGCAATTGAGGTCCTGCAGTGCCCACTGAGATCTGGCTCTCGTAGTTGAGGTCCGGGAGTGCCCACTGATATCTGGTGCTCGCGGTTGAGGTCCGGCTGCGAAGGTCCAAAAGTTGAAAGGGTGTGAAAAGGGACATGATCCAATGGCTGGTACTAGTATGTCAACCGCAACCATTGTATTAACCATTGTGAGCTTTGGCGCTCGCGGTTGGGCCGCTGAGATCTGGAGCTCGCGGTTGAGGTCCGGCAGTGCCCACTTAGATCGGGAGCTCGCAGTTGCAGTTGACGCAGAGGCGGGCAAGAGGCGGAGGCGGGCAAGAGAGGTGGGCTGGCCAGCCCTGATAAATCTAGAGGCACTCACCTGGCATGTAAGGAATATGTAATTTTTGGTGGTCGCATTTTTCAGACAGGGGTCTTTTTGCCCACAAAGCAGCCAGGATCATCCGCCTGACTCGGGTCTTCAAAACTGCACAAGCTTCCTAGCGGCATCCAACCGTGCGGGGGTCGATTCCGGGGTTCACATAGTGTGGGGTTGGAGTTAAAATTATACATTGGTAGGGAGAATCACGGGGTTGGGATATAACCTTGGCCCTACAACTATGGTTACACATGTGTACTGCATATAGTAACACAAACAATCGCACCCCAAAGTAGGTCCACATCCTTCCCAACAAGATTTCCTGAAGGATTTTGACATGATCTTGCGTTCTTGCAAAGTGGTGCCCTTCTGTTACCAGTTGATTTACAACCACACCCAATTATTGATATAGCCGCCGCCGTCAACCTGGTTCTAGATACAAACCAACAATGCTAAGTGTGGGGCACCAAATAGATAAATAAATAAAAACATGTAATTGTTATGTATATATCAGTTTAGTTCTTTAGGGAATGGGAATTGTTTTTCTACTTGTGCGGTTGCAACAATAACCATGAAATCCTCCGTGTATTTTTTGTGGGGCTGTCACTTCGCCGCACCGGTCCCAGGTGATGCGCATCTTCCGATTTGTGATCCCCTTGAGGACGGCCCAAGCCCCGGGCCAAAGTCACGTAGACGGTCGGGATTTGAGGTTTTCCCCCAGCCATTCAACGACAAGCATGACGGAAGCTGAAAGCATTGAAATCTACCATACATTGGGATCCATTTGGTGCATCTATCACTTCTGAATATCTTCCAAAGCTTTCTAAATACCAGGTCTCTTCGGCGGGAACGTCATGAGTTCTTGACGCGGACGGTGGTAATTTCCATATAAACTCAGTTGCGGGAATTCACTCTTGCGGTGATTTAGGCTTTGGCCAAGAACAAGATCTAAGCTGGTACACCTGGGCGGTGTCTCGCTTGTGACTCTAAATTCTTTCTGCTTGTGACTCCCAAATCTGTTCGCTTGTAACTCCAAAATCATCATCATCACCACCACCATCATCATCATCAGCATCATCATCATCATCATCATCATCATTTCGACATCATCAGTTTCAACATTGGGAGGGTGGGGGGTTGAGGCTTTTGCTGTCTTGCTGCCTCGTGGGCTTCTTGGGTGGGCTCGCTCTGCGGTGTCTCTGTCTTGTCTGGCCTTGCTTGTGGTGGGTGCTTTCCTTTTGCTCCTTTGGGTGGGGCCTCTGTGTGCAAGTACAAGAGAAGATGTCATAGCATTAGGATATAGCTCCTGTGTCCAAAGGACGTTATCACAACCCACCCCACCCCCCCCCAGGCCAGAGCCAAGAGAAGATCTGATAGCATGGCATCATGTCGGTGTGCAAGCGCAAGAAAATATTTCATAGCGTAACATATGTGTGGAAGTCCACGAGAAGACCCCACCCTACCCCACCCCCAGGCCAGAGCCAGGCGAAGATTTGATAGCGTGGCATCATGTCGGTGTGCAAGTACAAGAGTATCTCATAGCGTAGCATATGTGTGGAAGCGCAAGAGAAGATCCCATAGCGTTAGGATATAGTCCCTGTGCCTAGAGCCAAAGGACGTTATCACACCCCACCCCACCCAACCCACCCCAGGCCAGAGCCAGGAGAAGATCTGATAGCGTGGTATCATGTCGGTGTGCAAGCGCAAGAAAATATTTCATAGCGTAACATATGTGTGGAAGTCCACGAGAAGACCCCACCCTACCCCACCCCCAGGCCAGAGCCAGGCGAAGATTTGATAGCGTGGCATCATGTCGGTGTGCAAGTACAAGAGAATATCTCATAGCGTAGCATATGTGTGGAAGCGCAAGAGAAGATCCCATAGCGTTAGGATATAGTCCCTGTGCCTAGAGCCAAAGGACGTTATCACACCCCACCCCACCCAACCCACCCCAGGCCAGAGCCAGGAGAAGATCTGATAGCGTGGTATCATGTCGGTGTGCACCATATGTGTGGAAGTGCAAGAGAAATCTCATAGCGTTAGGATATAGTCCCTGTGCCTAGAGCCAAAGGTTGTTATCACACCCCACCCCACCCAACCACCCCAGGCCAGAGCCAGGAGAAGATCTGATAGCGTGGCATCATGTCGGCGTGCAAGCGCAAGAAAATATTTCATAGCGTAACATATGTGTGGAAGTCCACGAGAAGACCCCACCCTACCCCACCCCCAGGCCAGAGCCAGGCGAAGATTTGATAGCGTGGCATCATGTCGGTGTGCAAGTACAAGAGAATATCTCATAGCGTAGCATATGTGTGGAAGCGCAAGAGAAGATCCCATAGCGTTAGGATATAGTCCCTGTGCCTAGAGCCAAAGGACGTTATCACACCCCACCCCACCCAACCCACCCCAGGCCAGAGCCAGGAGAAGATCTGATAGCGTGGTATCATGTCGGTGTGCAAGCGCAAGAAAATATTTCATAGCGTAACATATGTGTGGAAGTCCACGAGAAGACCCCACCCTACCCCACCCCCAGGCCAGAGCCAGGCGAAGATTTGATAGCGTGGCATCATGTCGGTGTGCAAGTACAAGAGTATCTCATAGCGTAGCATATGTGTGGAAGCGCAAGAGAAGATCCCATAGCGTTAGGATATAGTCCCTGTGCCTAGAGCCAAAGGACGTTATCACACCCCACCCCACCCAACCCACCCCAGGCCAGAGCCAGGAGAAGATCTGATAGCGTGGTATCATGTCGGTGTGCACCATATGTGTGGAAGTGCAAGAGAAATCTCATAGCGTCAGGATATAGTCCCTGTGCCTAGAGCCAAAGGTTGTTATCACACCCCACCCCACCCCACCCCCAGGCCGGAGCCAGGAGAAGATCTGATAGCGTGGCATCATGTCGGTGTGCAAGTGCAAGAAAAGATCTCATAGCGTAGCATATGTGTGGAAGTGCAAGAGAAGAGCCACAAGTGAGACATAGGAGAGGCAAGTGAGACGTGCCCCTTCCCCGCCGGCGATGGCTAAATGTGCTCGCTTGTAACTCCATGCTGTGCTCGCTTGTAACTCCTTTTGCTTAAGGTCCAGACACTTATGGTCATGTTGGAATGAGAAGACCAATTGAAAAGCAGTGGCATGTGGCAAGGTGGCAATTGTAAGACCAAGATGTTCTAGAGTTTGAGAAAGTCCATTGCGCGCATCCGGGCAGGGAACCAGCCCCTTTATCGCTGAAAGCCGTCTACCGACGATGTCGGTCGCCAGGACCTTGGTGCGGTCCATTATGCACACCTTGAAAGCCTTGATATGGGCGCTTCTCTTGCTTTTTCTGGTCGCATCTTGGCCCAACATTGTTTCCAATTCGGATGGGTGTCTTCAAGACCGCTTCATTTTTTTTTAAAAAAATCTTGCTCATGTGATTTCTCCCAGGGGATTGAGACCGTCAGAATCTGATTGATATGCTTTGCTGCTCCAGAGTGCTGCTTCCTTTCTGGGAGATTTCGATGAGTCTTGTTATGTCATGTTTTGGTGCGTCAAAACATGTTTCCATATCCCTATGACTGGGACTGGGGCGATTTTGCCATGGAAATATATGGAAATGCCATCAGATGGCAGAAGAAGATTTGTTAGGCAGGGCCCGTTCTGAGTGAGTTTCTCCTGTTAAAGCCGAGGATGTCAGGTGACATGGATTTGGTGTCAAGTTGTCCAATCAACATGATTGTCATGACCCTTGCGACTTACGCACACGCAGGATGATGTGTCACGCAAAGGAAACCAAGAAGAGAAACTTCTGAATTACCAGGAGTGTGTTGACCAACTGCCCCAGATGTGCCCGCTCCAACAGGTCTGGGATTGCAAGTTCCTTTTTCCGGCCTGGCCCGGAGACAAATTACAACAACCTGTTTAGTTTTTGCGTTTTTCTTCGACCCACCCATTTTCAGTTTCCATTGTTTTTTTCGTTACGTTATTGTCTTCATGTCTTTCTGCGTCGTGGTCTCCTAATCCCAACGATCATTTTTAAAAGTTGACATTTGGAAATTTAAATGTGATGTTTTGACCCGTTGTAATCAACGATATGATATGATGGACAATGTATGTTTGACGAAGTTGATTGAAAAACAAGAACCGGACCAGAAGCAAAAACACAACTGGAAGAATTGATTTCCAAAAGCGCGAAAAAGGGAAAGTGAATTTCAACGCTTGACCG
>CAMXCT020002247.1:497344-602344 GCA_947184155.2 Cladocopium goreaui | reverse complement strand
GTTGAAGTGTTCTGGGTCCACCATGGGGATTCAGATCAAGGATGGCGATGGTACCAGCCGAAGCCCTCAAGAAGCGGCTGAAAAAATCCATAAATATTCAGCAGCTCAAAGCTGAGACGCCGCCTACTGAACAGATCACTGAGCAGCTTCTCCAAAACACTGTTTCCTTGCCCGAAGAGAGGTTCATAATCCCTTCGGTTCAGGAGCTTGTTAGTGTGGCTGCATCCATGCGGGGATCAGGTGGGGGAGACGCTTGGGTCGGCTCCGAACTCAGTTGTCTGCCGCCGGAAGCTTGGCAGATGTACAGGATCCTGGTTGAAAGGTGGCTGGCCGCTGGCAGAGTTCCTGAAGCCGTCAAAGCGGCCAGAACGGTTTTCTTGCCTAAGGAACACAAGGTCATTGAGGGTGTGCTGCAAGCGGGCGATGCCCGCCCTATCACGGTGTTATCATCTTGGTGGAGGGTATTGATAGGAACTTGGTTGAAGACTTCTCAAGCTCATCAATGGATTTCCCAGATTCTTCATCCGGTTGTGGTTTATGGCAAGCAAAGTGACAGTCAGGTTGCGGCCGGGCAGTTGCTCGAAGCGTACACCCAAGCTGGTTTCCTTTGTTCATTGGATTACACCAAATGTTTTGATTGCCTGCGGCCTTCATCTAGTGTTGCCATGTTCATCAAAACTGGTTTGGATTCCCGATTTTGTACCATCATCAAAGATCTTTGGGATTCTCATGTTCGATGGCCTTCTTGGGGGGGCACTGTGCATCACGAAGTTTTGGCCACTCACGGCCTTCCGATTCCTCAAGGGGAATGCCTGGGACCGATCACCTGCTGCCTCTGGCTGTCTGCTGGCCAGAGATACGTGGAAGCTCAAATGGGGGCTGCTCTGACAAGTTCCATTTACATGGACGACCGATCCTTCGTGGCTCGGTCTGCTGAGGAGTTGGTGCAAGCTCAGCGCTGCTGGGCGGACTGGAGTGGTAGGGTAGGGTTGCTTGAGTCTGCTTCTAAGACCCAAATGACAGCTCGTTCTCAGGCTCAGAAGCGATCGTTGCAGACTTTGATTCCTGCCGAATGGTTTCGCTCAGATATCACGATGCTGGGGGTTGTCACTAAGGGGGCCCCTAGGTGTAATGCCCAGCAAGAAAGGGATAGGCTGACTAAGGCTAAGCTCCGTCTGACTTCTTTGTCCACGCTTCGTCTTGGCTCTGGGCTCTTTGCCGTCTACGCTCGGGTTTTTTCCCTCAGTCTCTGTTCTTACGGGTGGCTGTCTCGTCTTCCTCGGAAAATGGATTGCGATGCTCTCTGGACCGCCGTCAAGAAAGGTCAGAAGGTGTTGTACTCTGCGAACACTTGGTTGCGTGCCATGGTCCATGGGGGTCTGAACCATCTGGACATCATCACGGCGTGCAACCTGTTCAGGGTCGTGTCGGTTTTGCGCTTTCGGGGTCAGGCGTTCTGGTCCAACGGGTCAGGTAGTCTCGTGGCTGAGTTGCGCAAGTGGTTCAAGGCCAGGAGGTTCTCGGAGGTGCGTCCTTGGGAGTGGAGTCATGTGGATGATCCGTCCATCCAGGTGTCTGCTTTGAACTCTGACAAGGTTCATCTCAAGCGCATGAGTCATCTCATCCGGGAAGGTTGGAGGTTCTACTGTTGGGACCAGTTTCTTCAAACGTCTCGTCATGAGATCTCTACGGTCAGTCATGTCCAGGCGTCTGATCTTAGGCAGGTCAAGTGGTCTGCGGTCAGGGCTTTGTCTGAGTCTTGCGCGGCGTGTCGCACGGTTGCGGTCGGGGGCACGGTGAGTCCGGCGTGGTTCCATGCTCGGGATGGGGAGCCCTTCTCCTCTTCTTGTCCTTGGTGTCCCGCCTTGGGGTCCTGGTTTCATGTGTGCTGGGAATGCGAGTTCAGTCCTCTTCTGGCGTCTCGTCCTCCCACTCCGTCTTTGGGTATCACTCGTCGTTTCGGTTGGAGTCCTAACCCTGGTCCTGTGCTGAAGTACCTCGCTGAGGTTCAGAAAGCGATCTGGGATCACCGGTATGGCCGGTCATAAGATGTCTGGAGCATGTTTCATGTGGCTGCGTGCCACGTTTCACTAAGGGTTCACTTGGCAGGCTCTCTGCCCACTTAGGCTTCTGTATCTGGGATCACCGGTTTGGCCGGTCTTAAGATGTCTGGAGCATGTTTCATGTGGCTGTGTACCACGTTTCACTAAGGTTTCACTTGGCAGGCTCTCTGCCCACTAAGGTTTCTGTATCTGGGATCACCGGTTTGGCCGGTCATTTGATGTCTGGGGCATGTTTCATGTGGCTGTGTGCCACGTTTCACTAAGGGTTCACTTGGCAGGCTCTCTGCCCACTAAGGCTTTTGTATCTGGGATCACCGGTTTGGCCGGTCATAAGATGTCTGGAGCATGTTTCATGTGGCTGTGTACCACGTTTCACTAAGGTTTCTCTTGGCAGGCTCTCTGCCCACTAAGGCTTCTGTGTCCATTTTGGACTCACCTAGGTTTGGCAACGTGCGCTGCCGGTTCGACGTCAGTGCATGCGATTGCAGCGGCTGGTTGCTTAGGTACGGTGTCACTAAGCAATTTGTGCTTGCATGTCTCAAACGGGCTCAAGACAAACGCAAACGAAAACGAATCATCAAACGCTTGAAAAACAAACGCTCAGTGAAAAAATGCAGTGATCTCAAACGCTGTCAGAAGTTGTTGAAACCACATGTTGCATGTGCTGCTAGAAAATGCAGCACGCACAGACTCGGAAAAGCACGCCTGAAACACAGACGATGTGCTTTGAAGCTTCGGATGAGATGGACATATGTTCGAACCAATGGCATGGATGTTTCCCTGTCATACTCTTTCCTCTATTCGGGTTTTCCGAGACCCGAAGAATGGCCACTTGGATATGATGCACTGAGCTGGTACAAGCCTGATGCGAACAATTGCATTTTTGCCTCTGAGTGGTTGCAAGGTGGATATAAACGAAGGACGCAAAGGAAAAAGAATTACAGTGACAATGACAACGCCGCGGTTAGGAGTTTGATCCAAGGTTTGAAGGTATGTCTTAACCAAGGTTCTTTTCCGAAAGAGTTTGAATCCGTGATGTCCTTGTTAGGTCAAGTGGTCGGTCAAAATTCACCCAAAAAGATGTTTAAGAAAAAGAAAACGGTGAAACAGGAGCCCAAACCTGACCCGTCTAGACAAGAGCAGCTGCGGGACAACAAAGATGAAGACTACACCATTCTTGAGACAGGATGGTGGAAAATGAATGGTGCGTGGAAACAGTATTGCAGAGACCCACAAACAGGATGGTGGTGGTGGGACAAGCGTGGTGACAAAGTTACCACAGTGGACCACAACCCCAGACATAATGAAAAGAAACAAGACACTGAGGTTCACAAACCTCAACAGAATACTCCAAACCTTGCCAAGGTGCGAGCTCTCAACCCAGTTGAATGGAACAAGCCAATCAAACTTGTGGATGCGCAAACAGTTTGCCAGGCCATTAAGGAAGGAAAAGACTGGGATGGAAATATTTGCTGCAGTCATGACAGACAGGTCACCCAAGAACTTCGTGACTTGTACACAAGCTTTGGTTTCACGAAAGGACTCACTTTGGTTTTGTCAGCTGATGCAATGAATCAGCTTGGCATCACACTGAGCAGGACCAGGCTTCAAAGGACAAACCAACATGCCAAGGTCGAAGACATTGCCTTGCTCGGTTTAGGCTCTGACTACCCTTGGAGAACTCACCCTGTTAAAGTTGATCCCAACAATGTTACTACGGTTGAAAGGGAATTGGTCAGAATTGTCGTTCCCTCTCACTATAGAGAACTCTTTGTATCTGAACCCCAAAAGGAACGTGTCGTTGATGTCATTTCCGACTTGGCCACTTTTGGATGTCGTGCACATGTCCTCACAGGTGGCAGGTGGGAAAGACAGGAATGGCAGAAACAAAGTTCAAGTTTGGTAGGATGGCTTAAGCTCACCAAAAAAGATGCGGAAACCCTCCTGGAAAAATCAGGGAAAAAAGGTATTTTTATCAATAAGAATATTGATACCTCTAAGGAACGTCCGCATTTTGTGTGGACCAAACACGAAAAAGATGAAACCGATGAAGCATACTACCAGAGATGCCTTCGTCTTTCAGGCGAGAGAGGCCAGCCGATGTGCTTACGGAAAGGGTTGGGAAATGACATTGGTTTCACAAAGAAATCAGATGAAGACATCGAAAAGAAACCCAAACGAATTCAGATTTCTGGAGTTCCCAGGGACTGGATGGCGGAAGAACTGGTTGATTTCCTCAAACAACAAGGATGGACCCAAATGACTATTCACAATAGAAGAAGGGTCAACAAGAAAATTTTTTGGAACGCCTGTGGAATGCCTCCTGTTGCATACCCATACGACCAGGGTCTTTGGGTGTATGAAGGTGCCACTGTGTTTACCATAATAGTCAACGACTCGGTCCATAAACCTGCAGCGCCAAACAGCACCACTGCAGTCAGAGGACCAAGGAAGACATGGGATGAAATTAAGGATCAGCCTCCACAGACGGCCAACACGCGGGGGCGCCCCGCGAAGAGGCAGGCCAAAGAACCCGATGAGCGACATCGGTCCAGATCTGCCGCTGAGAAGCCCGAAAAGGGCGATGAAAATAAGGACCCAATGGAAGTCGAAAAAACGCAGTTGGACTCTCAGACTCAGCCTGAAGCGATTGACAAGCAGAGTTCAAAGCCAACCTCGCAGTCTCTTGGTAATTTGACGGATGCCTTAACCCAAAACTGGACGCTGGCCGATCAAGGTGGATGCGGTGACTGTGGGTACCGGGCATTAATAGACAACTTTCATTATCAAACCACTGGTGAGACTCTTTCCAAAGAAGAATGCATCAAAAATGCCAATCTATTTCGTACGGAAGTGGTACGACATGTTCGCAAACATCAAGATAGGTACGAAAACCATGTCAGAGGTGGGAAAGAGGCCTTTCCTGCCTTTTGTGACAATGCGTTGAAGCAAACTCACTGGATATGTGGACTGCTGCTGCAAGCAGCAGCAGAGGTGAAATCATGCTGCATAGTGGTGTGGAATCAAAAAGATGAAGTTCTGGAAAGATTCACTTTCGCTCCTGAGTGGAGTCCACAGGGGATGCCCAGAATGAAAAAAGAAGCACCAATCCTGGTGGTGTACAGAAACGACAAACATTATCAATCCGTCCGACCACCCCAGGATCAGGACGGCATGACTAAGGTGCCCAAACACTGGGCGCGAGAGACAGCCAAACCCGAGGCCGAAGCACTTGGAGGCGCTGGACCAAGCGTTGGAGAATCGCCTAAAACCCTGCACACGCTCTCCCCTGGCTCTTCCCATGCTCCTTCGCTCCATACTCTCCCCGCCTCCTCCTTTCGCGGATCCTCGGGTGGGGGTGTGATGATCACGCGCGCGCCGTCCCTGCACTCCTTGGTTCCTTCCGCGTCTTCTCCTCCGCGTCTGCGCGCGGTTGTGCACGGCCATGCGGCGGGTGGTGGTTCTTCGGGTGCCCTTGCGCGACCCCATCCTCCGCGCTCCCCCTCTCTTCTTACCTTGGCTGCCTCCCCTCACTCCTGCGAACCTCCGCGTGCTGCCATCAAATCCCAGCAGTTGCAGCATCCGAGTGAAACGGTTGCAAGACCATTCAAAAGATGCAGGTTCAAGCAAAGCAGTTGTGACTCAAGGATTGAAGACATGAAGTTTCTTGCACCCTCTGAGAACGATAAAGCTTCGGTTTTATCTTTAACCTCAGAAACTCACCTCAATTTGACAGACAACCTGACCAAGGACCGGTCGGGTACTAAGGACAAAGGCGCAGTCAAAAATGACAACACAGAATGCGACTTTCGCCCTGACACTGCTCCATATCCTCGACACCTCAAGCGGCTGGATGCTAAGACGCTTGCCAAACCGCAAGGACCTCAGGTATGGGTTTGTCCGCTGCCTGACTGCCGGCATGAAATCAGAATTCCTGCAGGTTTGCAAGCGAGAGCCAAGCTTCAAGCTGCAAAAAGTTCACACCTGAAAAATAGACATACAGATTCCGAAAGAGCTGAATGCCCGCGACTCGGTGCTCAAACTCAGATCACAGTCCCGACCTCGGAACTTCCTGAAAGTGGCAGAGCCTGGAGTTGCCCAGAATGCGGGAAAGGACTCCCACTGTTGCCAAAAGTTTGGCACGAAGCTAGTGTCCGCAAACATTTTGCCGAGGCACACCCTGACACAAATCCAACTCAGGCGTACAGGAAGAAACAAAGAACTGACAAAGGCCTTCGAGCTCGTATGAAACTGCGAGGCAGACATATAGGTCAGCTCAAACAACAGAAGGTCGCTGACAACCTGAAAGTTTGGGCTCCGCAAACGGGGCATGATGTTCGCCAAATTCTTCTCAAACATAACCCCAAAGAAGAGAGACGCAAACTTGATTTGACGTCCGTGCTTGTTTGTGCCAAATGCAGACGAAAAGGGACACCATGTAGATTCAAAACCACCGCATGCACTGATGAAACTCAACCTATCCCGACTCAATTGCTGGGTTGGATCCGAAACATGGCTTTGCGACACCCTGCGAACCAAGGTGCCATCAGAAACGGACTTGGTATGACTGAAGCCGAGGTTGCAAATGCAAACTTCCAAACCAAAAAAAGAGTCAACGGTAAAGGGCCAGCCAAGTGGCTTAGCGGTCCGTTTGCCACCACTTTTCAGGCGGCGCAAGCTGCAGGGCACTTAGTTACTGAGGTCCTTCCGCCGGATGCCATGCGCCACCCGGACTCCACTGCTAAAAAGTTTCCCAAGGGATACCTGACCTGTAAAATTTGCCACAAGGTTAATCCACTTGGTGCTGTCAAAATCTGGACGAATCCATGCCTGGGACATGATCCCACCTCCAAAGGTTTCCAGTCTCAGAAAAGATATTGGCAGTCTTTAACTAAAACCCAAAAAAAAGCCCTCAGTCAAGCA
Organism: Cladocopium goreaui; assembly: GCA_947184155.2. Taxonomy (NCBI): domain Eukaryota; class Dinophyceae; order Suessiales; family Symbiodiniaceae; genus Cladocopium; species Cladocopium goreaui. The sequence goes on along the minus strand of CAMXCT020002247.1, from coordinate 595,358 downwards.
TGGGGGAAGACTCTGCAGCAGGGGGAGGAGCTTTTTGCCTCCCAATCCTCCAACAAGCGCAGCCGTAGAGCCAAAGAACATGACCATAATGATAAGGTTGCTGTGAGAATTGGTGAAGCGTCCCATCCAGGACCAAGATCACGAAAATTGCGCAACTTGGATCAACATGTGTCAGTTTGGACATGCAACACTCAAGGACCCAAACAATCGTGGACCTTACAACAGCTGCTCCAAACCCAGGAGCAGGCACCTCAGATTGTGCTGCTTCAGGAATGCTCTTTTAGCCAGGCTGAATGGACCACATTTCAAAAAACTTGTTGGTCTGTGGGGTACAGAAGTTTTTTCTCCGGTGCGCAAAGCACCGTCAATCGACACTACGGAGGAGCTGCAGTCTTGGTTAAATCTTCACTACCTTGTAGACCGGCCTGGTCACACACTCACAAAGGAGGTAGTGCCCAAGCTGTGTGGGTGGGATCAACTCTGGTCATCTCCACTTACCTGGCTCCTAACAGTGATGCAGAAACCGTGAGTGCAGCTGTGGCTCAAACTGTCCACTCTCTCGCTCCAAGACATCGTTTTATTTTGGGGGGGATTACAATGCCACACCCGAAGAGAATCCCTTTCTTCATTTCTTGATTCCTAGGGAATTTCGTATTCATGCCACTCAAACCCCAACGCGGTGGCAAGGAAACCGCGATATTGACTACTATATCAGTAACCTTGAGCCCACTGAGGTCGAAACGCTTCCTGATGTTGTAGCCGACCACAAAATTGTCAAAACTTTTTTCGATTTATCTACCGAACCTGTTTTAGGTTTCCAACAAGCCAACATTCCTAGAATCCTCCCGAAGGACCCGGAAGTTGCTGAACGAATCCAAATCAAATTGGCTCAGCTCTGGCCGCAGTTTTCCACACAACTTCCAGAGCGATGGTCAGTCAATGTTGACCAGGACTGGCAGATGCTTTCGCAAACTTTTTTTCAAGCCCTAGTTTGTGCAGTCAGGGCTGCTGCCCCTGACATGCTGCAGCGAGTGTCTCCGGCCTTACTGAGGAAAGGAAAGGCCACTGAGGTCTCTCTTAAACAGAAAGAACACATGAAACGACATCCTGCTGGAGCTATGGCTACTCACCGCCAAAGAGTTCTGCGCAGATTGATTGGAAGGTTGCGGGAAGCCCAGCGAAACTTGGATCAAGACAGGCAAAATATCACTGAAAGCCGAGTTCTCTGGAATAAAATCAGACGGTGTTCTATGTACAACCATGATTGGGGTATACAAAGAAACCTTCGGCATCTTGAAACGCTTTTGGAACGGTTCAATCATGAAGATGACTACACCAGACTTCAACGATGGAGAAACAACATGGAACATGACAAGGCTGCATACAGGTGGCTGCGACATAGATCTGTTCCCATGTGCAATGCGGTTAAGAAAACCAAAGACTCTGTTCCTAGTCACTCCACCCAAGACAGCCTGAGGATTCTCAGGGAATTTTGGGCCGATATTTGGAATAGACGTCAAATCTCTTGGGATGATATTTGGGATGATTTGGTTACTCACACTCCACCACGCCCTGCTCCTGACAGCTGGCCAAGCCTCACACCGGAACAACTCCGTTCTGCCACCAAGTGTAGCCGCGGCAGTGCGCCGGGGCTTGACGGCTGGAGAGCTGAGGAACTTAGTTTGTTCAGTGACGAAATGTGGCAGGTCATGTCCGGGTTCTATGATCATTGTGAAGAGCTCGGAAACATTCCTACCATATGGCGATGTGTTCGCCAAGTGCATATCCCGAAAGGGAAACCACCTGAAGCTGACGGCAGCATGCTGGCGGACAACATGCGTCCCATAGCTGTGATGTCGATAATCTGGCGAATCTGCAGCCGAGCCAGATTCAAACAAACTGAGGTTCAGGAATGGATCCACACATCCACCCCCGAATTCATGTTTGGGGGAATTCCCCAAAAAGGTGTTGAGGATGCTATCTCTCACATAATCCTCAAAGACATGCATAGCTGGCCGGTTGGTACACTTGACCTGACAAAAGCTTTCGATTATTCTGACCCTGAGATAATCTGCAAACTCTTTGTCCACCAAGGTATGCCGCGCAAAGCTGCACGCATGTTGTTAAGCATGTGGAGCGAACAAATCCGTTTTCTTCAGCTCCATGACGAATTTTTCCCAAACAACCATGTTGTCAAGCGCTCCCTGCCGCAAGGTGACTGCTTTAGCATGTTAGGCATGTGTGTTTTGCTTACTCCCATTGCCAATCACATTCAGAGAAAATACCCTTGTTGCGTTCAAGCTTTATATGCCGATGATCGTTCTTTCACTTGTTCCACTGCGACTGAAATATGGCAAGTTCGAAATGAATGGCATGTTTGGAGCAATAAGGTTGGTCTTCAAGAAAACCCCACCAAAGAGCAATATTACCACCGCAACGTTCAAGGTTGCCGATCTCTCGAGGATGCCGGCTGTCCTCCAGAAACAGTTTCCACTTCCATCACCTTGTTGGGATTCCAGTTCATGGGAGTGACCCAAAGAAAAGCCAAAGACCGAGAACTGACAAGACTCACTGAGGCCAAAGAAGTTCTTCGAAAATGTAGGTGCCTCCCAGGTTCCAAAACACGTAAAGCTGCAGTTGCCAGGGTTTGTGCCCCAGCAAAAGCAAGTTGGGGATGGCTGTTTCGAAGACCCACTCATGCTGAAAGCAACGCTTTCTTTCAGGGAGCAAAAGCGCTGCATCAGTGGCCAAAGCAGTCAGCCGTACCTTTACTCCAAATTTTTACTGGCCATTGGTGGGACTTAGGTTTTGCTGCCACGGTTACGACTCTCCGAGTCCTCACCCGCTATGTTCACAAAACACAGATGCAGTTGCAAAACTGGCCACCCAAAATGAGTGGCTGGACGGGTAGCTTTAGAAAAGGCATGCAAGAACTTGGGTTCGCTGAGGCTGGTAGTTGGACCTGGACGCACCCGATGCTTGAAACTATTCAGATTCAACCAACCACGCTGCCTGAAAAGGCGACCGAAGTGCTGTCACATAGGCTCAGAGATGCTTGGCGAATCAGAAAATATGAGGAATTCTTGGAACTTGACCGACGCGACTCAACGGTTTGTGCAGACATTCCATGTGACCTGACCCGCATTAATATTCTGCGCAAGAAAAAACTCAACAGTCACGAACTGGCTGTTGTAACTGGTGCTTTCATTTCACCTCAATGTCGAAATGCCATGGGAGGTGCTGAAGAAACATGCCCTTATTGCCAACATGTTTGTGCCACTGTGCAGCACATGCTTTGGGAATGTACTCAGAACCCACACCGTGATCCTACTATTAGACCCCACGATGTGCTGCAGGAAAGACTCGCATGGCCCACTACTGATCCTACTAAGGTGGACCATGACAACAAACTTCTAAGGTTTGCAGCTGCAACACGTGCTGATGTGTTGCTGCAGCGCCACGACGACTAGAACCACCTCCATTCTATTCTGGCGATCGCCTCTGGCCTGCGCTGCGGCTGCGGGCAAGTGCGGGCAGCGTCATTGTCTACATCATCATCTACAAAATACTACGGGCGTTTTCTGTCAAAGTGCCATAGAGAGCGCACAGAACGACCATCTCACGGTGGCGCAATCTTTGATTGACAATCGGGAAGCACATATTGAGAGGTTGCGAACTCTCTTTGAAGAGTTGGGCCACTTGGCCGCACTGTGAGTGGATGGTGCTGAGGTGATGAGTTCGGACATGGAAAAACAACCCGGTGGATGAAATCATATGAAACCGCTTTACAACCTTTGTTCCGTTTTTTGATCAGCAAACGTGATGAAAATCCACATTTTGTTTTTCAGTTGTTGTGGTGTGTGTGTGTCTGCAGGGTTTTCGATTTGAACAAATGCAGAAGGACCCTGGATGCAAACCAACACGGAATTACTTGAAACATGTTAAAACGATTGGTTCCGTTGCCCGGAGGGAACCAGTGCCCGTGGCCCCGCAGTAGTGCTGCTGTAGGCACCGATTGTGGCATTACCTTCCATGCGTTCGAAGAAAAAATGGCTGACCCGGCTGTGCGATGCTGGGTGAAAAATACGCGGTAATTTTACTGCATATTATTCATGATCTGGATATGGGTACAATACCTGTGACATCTTCCTCCCACCAGGACAAGTCATATTTTCACATTATTCAGTTTCATGGCAGGATTTTTTTGTGAACCTCCCGGAATATGAACTATGAAAACTGCTAGGATTTTCCATTTTCCATTGCCATGTTTATATATACAAGAAGCAACTGTTGTTTTACACACTGCCCAGGAGAGTATTTCGAGACTTTGGGGATCAACGTTTATGATACTTGGCTGCATCTACATCTTTCCCTAGGACCGAGTGCAATGAGTATGGAGTATCACACATGTTCATCATGTCTCGACCTTGAAGTTCTGAATGTAATGTAGACTAACAACACTTTATTCGGTGGATTGTAGCCACACACTGGCCATAATATACTTCGGACTCTAGGCCGTAAGTGCGTTCATGTTCATCAAAAGTGACACGTTATTCGGTGGGATCAGCAAACCACCAGTTTCAATTTAGGCTGTTTTTTACAGCGACTGGGATGATCGCAGGCTAGGTGCAGTTCTACCACTGTGAAACCACAATCATAACATTGACTCAGCCACGAGCCAAATTCTGTCATTTGGATCCAACTGAATCCATTTGAGGGGTGCTTCCGACGTCAACCGTAGACACTTGGTGGTGGACTACCTGTAGACCACAAAGCGTTGGATTTTAGTGGCCCCAAGTTTGACCCGAAAGTGCCCCCATCCCGCCTTTGCGCTATCCCCAAAAGGGATTCACAACCCCCGCGAGGGTTTGATGCTGGTTACATGTCGGTTACTCACACCAAAAAGGAATGCTAAGATGTTCCAAGATCTTCTAAGGTCTACAATATACAAATACAATATATCTATAATTATCTATCTATATCTATATAATATATATATACCTATATATCTATATCTATATCGAAAAATCTATATATCTATATATCAAAATATCTATATATCTATATATCTATATCTGATGATATATATATATATATGTGTATATATATATAGGTCCTCCAAAGAGCCTGTGGCCGGCATGATCCAACAGGAATTTTCTTGGGGCCTTGCTGCTACCCAGCTGGCCGTTGGTCGGATCAGACCGCATCCCACTTGAACCGTGCGGTCTAATAATGCCGAATCAGTTATAGTTAGAATTATAATATTTATAATTATACTTATAATGACTATACTTATAATACTTATAATACTTATAGTTATAATTTTAATCCTATCCTACCATCCCCCTGTTACAATGTCATCTGCAATTACCACTAATTACCATGTGGAATATGTATCTGTGCATTATGATCCTCCAGGCAAATATACCAGTTCCGTGGGTTGAAGACGGTAGTAAGTAGGACACACCTACAGCTTATGGTTCTACTTTCTGATGGTTAAACATCCTTTTTGGCCGACTAAATCATATCATATTCTTTAGTTCTTCATTTTGATAGCTATTAACATCATGATTTGTAATCACACATGGCAATCAAAATCCTGATGAATCTGTTGCTCATGGGGTTACAGTCTATATAATCGGGTGATTTTCCAGCTAGACATGTTTGGTTTCCAGGCTGGGGAAGGTGTCATTGTTATGGTAGGACACACCTAGAAATGGCCCACCATTTCCCACAACGCCCTGAGGACGCATGGTCCTTCTTCAAACTCTTGGATGCGGACGGTGGCGGTTGCGTGGAGGCAGAGGACGCTGAGCCGTATGCAGCTTGGGGAGCTTGGGGTTAGGATGGCTTTGGGAGATTGTTAAATAGTATTTAGTACCCCCAGATAGAAAAGTGGTGGATGATCTACATGATTTTTGTGGGGCTTTACTTTTTTCTATCTTTGAGGGGTTACAAAAAAATCATGACTGATATGCTTGGCCCAGGATTTTCCAACTCTTGGGACGCCATAAAGGCATCACTGGGAACAAGACAACATGATTCCTGTGATTACTGGGAAGGATACGAATTGATACAAATATATAATATACAAATGATTGGTTTTCATCTGGGGATAGGATAAACCATTTAGCGACTGGGCCGGTTCGGAAGATGGTAGGAACATGCCTGTTGCTGATCTCTTCAGGGATTTTTTTCGCATCTCAGAATCTCAGTATGTGTTGCCCTTCAATCTTTGGTGCAGTTGATGAAGGGACAGTCCAATTTTATGTACTTTTGTGAATGGCGGCACTGAAAGTCCCCAAGGGATCATCACCACTTCAAGCCACTCAACCAGCAAGCCACGCATTCGCATTTTATATCATTTTATCCCATTATATAAGCATCCATAGACATCCATAAACACCCATAAACACCCATAAACACCTATAAACACCTATAAACATCCTTAAACATCCATACCAAGATCAGAACATATCTTACCACCCCCCAGGATCAGAAGCTATCTTAGTTTCGACCTTCGCCTTTGCTTAAGAAAACTTCCTCCGCCGCTAGGAGTTCTTTGAGGGCTGCTTGAGGTTTCGGGGCCAGGCGCGGGCCGTTGAGGTGGGGAAAGTGCTTCAAGATCAGCAGTGGCTCATCAGGAGCCACGGCGGCTGGGCGGAGCTGGGAACTGTGGATCTGTATGGAATTGCGACCGAATGAGCATCGGACATGGGGGGGGGTTCAGATGGTTTAACCATCCGGAAATGTATAAAAATGTAGAGCTATATATATATAATAACCAACTGATATGATGTTTTACATACCGCCAACTTTTGGGATCATCAAAATGAAGGGAAATCCACAACTAAAAAACCAAGAGATTCGTGGGATTCTTGGGCCGAAGTCATAGGAGGCGCGTTTGCGACTCCCAAGAATCAAGGCACCACGCCGGAATGGACCGGCTTTGAATGTGTATGTCTATAATTGTGTGATGTGGTAAAAACATTTTTAAACCATGCCCCAAATCACCCTAAATAGGTGATATAAACCATTCCCAAATGGGTGGAAAAAATGTTTTAACCACATTATATGAAAGGTGCTAAATATTAGTATGATGAACTGCATGCATCCGCCCAGTCACTCTTTGGCAGGAAGAGCCGTTGAAATTTCATGAATTTTCCTTAGCTTTCATGAGCAGCCAGATCTCCCAGTCACTGAGTCGGGTCTTGACATCAATCCTGATGCATTTGATATAGTGTATTGAATTTTGCCATGCGATGCAACAGGAGCCAAAGTAAGTTCCAATCCTTTGTGGCAGAGGAACTGAACTCCCTGCAACTTCGGTTTTCGGGGCTGGTGGATCTGATCTCAGCCACCAGCCCGAGCATGTCAAGGATCCACGGCAACGACGATGGGACGCACGCGCGAACGCGCGAGCTCTAAGACGTTCCACAACGAAATTCGGTCACAGCCAATGGATGGAAAGTGCCTGAGGTGGTTCCGCTGTCTTCCAGTCTACCATGGTGTTTCCATGGATATTTCAGGATGATTCTACAGTTTTACATCTCCTGAATAGCGATGCTGCCAAGCAGGCCGCAGGTCTCACAATGATCCGTCGTGGCGCATCCACCAGTCGCACCAGCACTTCCAATGGCGTATTTACAGATGACTTACATTGACTTACTTATTAAAAACGGTGATTTTCCATATCTGAAATTACCAATACGGGTAACTCATGGTAATCCTAATGACCACAAGCAGGGCCGACTTGGAGGCGTGCGGCTTGCCACAGACCAGGCCATGCAGGAACTGCATCGGTCGAATCGGTCGTTTCTTTTTCAAAGGGTAGATGTGCGGTCAAAAAAAACAAAATGAGGATCCCCAAATGCATCAAACTTGGTCTGAAGATTCTGAAGGCGATGCAGACACAGAGAGAGAGAAAAATGAATCAATGTGCTATATATAATATATATATATGTATATAAAACATTATGTAATCATGCGCAAGCTACAAAAGATGGTGTTAATATACTAGTACCATGCTACTCTGTTGATTCATTAGTGGCGCCCTATTTTGAGACGAATCGATGTGAAGCTGTTCCAAAATAATGATAGCCTGCTTTGCAGCCGCAAGAACCAGCAACATGAGCCTTCACACCGCCAGTGGACATGTTGTAGCCCCCAAAGCGGATTGTTTGCGTGCCACCATGCAGCAAAAGCCGGTGCGGCAAAGACTACCACGTCACAAGTGGAGAGATTCCATGAGACGGGGAATGGGAAGGCATTTTGGATGAGGTTATCCCAATATACCCCAGTCGAACGGTATCGAACGGTTGTAACCGTCCATAATTGTGCCATTGATAGCGATACTATCCCCACTTCTTCTTTGCCCTTTTCTTACTGCTTGCATCTTGATCTTGGGCAATAGACGATGTAGACTTACCAGTCCTGTTAGTTCCGCGGCGACGCACTCTTTGAGTTCATTCCATTGCCAGCGGGCTCGAAAACCAGAAAAGTGTCATGGGCAACATGGCAAACAGTCATTTGCTGAAGGAATGGCACAAACCGGCAAAAACCTGAAAGTCGATGGTCTATTTTCCTGGGTTTTACTGGGGAACATGTGCTATCCAATGGCCGTTTGTTTTGAGCAGATCCGAAGCGCATCGGCTTATTACCCTCCATTGCATTGAATTGCTCCGTTTTCATTCATCTTAGTTGCTCAACCCCCCACCCTTTTTGGTGTTTTTTTCTGCTGTTTTCGGGCCAACTCATATTTTTTGATTTCTATGTTATTGGTGGCATCATCCATCGTGCATGGGTAAACTCCTTTCTTGTTGATGGGCCTGACTCTCATTTGGGGACCCCTCAGGTCAGGACGCAGGCGGGATCCCAATATCAATAATTGGCGGGATCAGTGGATTTCCAGCTTTTTTTGCTTCAAACATCTTGCAGTTTGGAGTTTTGGGACCGGTTGGTCCCCGCGCCCTTCACTTCGCCATGGTGGAGGCCGGGCTTGACGGGCCCCTCTTGTTCCAGAAGTCTCGAAGATTGATGGGATTTTGTGACAGACCGAAACTGCTGGGTAGATTTTTTGATGGCTGGTAGCTTCGCCAAAAAACGGATCCCTCTAGATCACTATGCCACAAAAACTAGGATGTCGCGAATCACGCTGGTTGGATCTGCTTGGTGTTTTTTTAAAATGATATCATCTGGTCACATGGTTATAGTTATATATATACATATATATATATAACATATATTACGTAATAATACAAATGTTTTGTTCGTTATTATCACATATTTATATAGCAGTTGCTTCGTATTTTTGTCATAGGATAACAGCAATATGGGTTACCCTTTGGTGCTCAAACATGTCTTGCCCCCCCGAGTTCGATCAATGGCCCTTTCAGGAAGCTAAATGAGATGATGAGAGGTACAGCACATCCCTTTTAGGGTCTGAAACGGCCATTGATTCGATATTTTTCCCAGCTATAAATCTCCATTTCTAGGGAATTTGACAGCAATGTTTGATGGCACTTGAGGGTAATGGGGGATGAACCTTGCAATTCATAGTCATTACGTTTCAGATTTCATCCTCCATTGATGGCCACTACTAACCATTATTGACAAGTATCTATCATTTCCAATACGTAGTATATTTACCAGTAGTACCGCACAAGGCGGTGGCGGAAGTTTCAAAAATAGGAAACGTATAGGAGAGGTTGGTTGTTGTGACTCACGGATGGTAGAGCGAATCCACTGATGGACCGAAAGGTGGTTGACTTGAGGTCTCCTGTCTTTCTCTCTCTCTTTCTCTCTTTCTCTGACTATCTACGTACTAATCTATCTATCTATCTACCTACCTATCTATTTATCTATCCAATCTAATCTAATCTAATCTAATCTAATCTAATCTATTAATCAATCTACCTATCTATCTATCGATCTATCTATCTATCTACCTATCTATCCATCCTATCTTTCCTATCTTTCCTATCTATCCTATCATCCTCTCTATCCTTTGCTATCCTATCCTTTCCTGTCCTATCCTTTCCTGTCCTATCCTATCTATCCTATCTATGCTATCTATCCTATCTACCCTATCTATCCTATCTATCCTATCTATCCTATCTATCCTATCTATCCTATCTATCTAGCTATCTATCTATCTGTCTATCTATCTATCTATCTATCTACCTATCTACCTACCTATCTATGTATCTATCTATCTATCTTATCTTACCTTTTCTTATCTTATCTATCTTATCTATCTTATCTATCTTATCTATCCTATCCTATCCTTTCCTATCTATCCTATCCTATCCTACCCTATCCTTTCTATCCTATCTATCCTCTCTATCCTATCTATCTATCTATCTAATCTAACCTAATCTAATCTAATCTCATCTAATCTATCCTATCCATCTTATCCATCCTATCTTTCCTATCTATCCTAAATATCCTATCTATCCTATCTATCCTATCTCTCCTATCTATCCTATCTACCCTATCTATCCTATCTATCTATCTATCTAATCTAACCTAATCTAACCTAATCTAATCTAATCTCATCTAATCTATCCTATCTATCCTATCTATCCTATCTATCCTATCTATCCTGTCTATCCTATCTATCCTATCTCTCCTATCTATCCTATCTATCCTATCTATCCTATCTATCTATCTATCTAATCTAACCTAATCTAATCTAATCTAATCTCATCTAATCTATCTTATCTATCCTAAATATCCTATCTATCCTATCTATCCTATCTATCCTGTCTATCCTATCTATCCTATCTATCCTATCTATCCTATCTATCCTATCTATCCTATCTGTCCTATCTATCCTATCTATCCTATCTATCCTATCTCTCCTATCTATCCTATCAATCCTATCTATCTAGCTATCTATCTATCTATCTGTCTATCTATCTATCTATCTATCTACCTATCTACCTATCTACCTACCTATCTATGTATCTATCTATCTATCTATCTTATCTTATCTTTTCTTATCTTATCTATCTTATCTATCTGATCTATCCTATCCTTTCCTATCTATCCTATCCTATCCCACCCTATCCTATCTATCCTATCTATCCTCTCTATCCTATCTATCCTCTCTATCCTATCCATCCTGTCTATCCTATCTATCCTATCTATCCTATCTATCCTATCTATCCTATCTATCCTATCTATCCTTTGTATCCCATCTATCCTATCTATCCTATCTATCCTCCTGCCAATTTCCACTACTAAATGCTATGACCTAGGTCCCGGAAAGTGAACCAAAAATTTAGTGTGAAATTTCCAGACACCATTTAGTAGAGAATCATGATTTTTCAAAAAAAATCAAGTAAACATCTCTAGACCCATGATCCACATTTAGTAGTGAGGTAAAAATGATATGTTAATCATATGATGTCAAATGTTGTTTTTTGGGTAACACCATTTAGTAGAGATGTCAAAAAAATGTTGCAAAATCACAGGAACCATTTAGTAGAGGTTGCGAAGTAGAGTTCATAAAACGGTCACAATGACACGAGACAAAACTGAAAACCCATTTAGTAGAGATTCCCATTCCGTTGCCCCCGATAGTCGTTTGGCCAATCCATGTCCATCAGGATGAATCACGTAAATCCAGATAGTATATGATAATAGATGCTCAAAAAAATAAGAAGCTTGAAAAATAAATATAAATTCTAGACTGCCAATGAATATCAAAGATATTCCTGGGTTGAAGTAAATCAACATGATCGGGTATACCGCGATATGAAACAACAGAAGTTGGACAAAGATAGCATCCTTGCGGTATCCTGCCATGCCGCCTCCAGTCTAGCCAAGTGCTGCCTCTACTAAATGGATGGTCATGGGATCAGTCTATCTAGAACTGTTTCAAACAAAGCCCTATTGCATCCTTGTGTGCCCTATAATCCCTTACGCGCTATGGAACACCATTTTGTAGTCCCAAAATGCCCAAATTCTATCAAGATTTCCCCTGTCTAGCCAAGTGCTGCCTTGCCTTTTTTGGGGGCGATGCCAAATCCCTCGCTTGGGTGTTTCTTGCTCGTCGGGTGCTGCCTTTCGTGTTTGTTTTTTTTTTGCGTTTCTTGGGGGGCGATGCGAAATCCCTCGCTTGGGTGTTTCTTGCTCGTCGGGTGCTGCCTTTCGTGCTTGGGTTCTTTTGTTGCCTTTTTTGGGGGGCGATGCCAAATCCCTCGCTTGGGTGTTTCTTGCTCGTCGGGTGCTGCCTTTCGTGTTGGGGTTCTTTTTTGGCCTTTTTTGGGGGCGATGCCAAATCCCTCGCTTGGGTGTTTCTTGCTCGTCGGGTGCTTACTAAATGGATGGTCATGGGATCAGTCTATCTAGAATTGTTTGAAACAATGCCCTGTTGCATCCTTGTGTGCCCTATTATCCCTTACGTGCTATGGAACACCATTTTGTAGTCCCAAAATGTCCAAAATCTGTCAAGTTTCCCCGTCTAGCCAAGTGCTGCCTTGCCTTTTTTGGGGGCGATGCCAAATCCCTCGCTTGGGTGTTTCTTGCTCGTCGGGCGCTGCCTTTCGTGTTTGTTTTTTTTTGCCTTTTTTGGGGGGCGATGCCAAATCCCTCGCTTGGGTGTTTCTTGCTCGTCGGGTGCTGCTTTTCGTGCTTGGGTTCTTTTGTTGCCTTTTTTGGGGGCGATGCCAAATCCCTCGCTTGGGTGTTTCTTGCTCGTCGGGTGCTGCCTTTCGTGTTTGGGTTCTTTTTTTGCCTTTTTTGGGGGCGGCCAAATCCCTCGCTTGGGTGTTTCTTGCTCGTCGGGTGCTTACTAAATGGATGGTCATGGGATCAGTCTATCTAGAACTGTTTGAAACAAAGCCCTGTTGCATCCGTGTGTGCCCCATTATCCCTTACGTGCTATGGAACACCATTTTGTAGTCCCAAAATGTCCAAAATCTGTCAAGATTTCCCCTGTCTAGCCAAGTGCTGCCTTGCCTTTTTTGGGGGCGGATGCCAAATCCCTCGCTTGGGTGTTTCTTGCTCGTCGGGTGCTGCCTTTCGTGCTTGGGTTCTTTTGTTGCCTTTTTTGGGGGGCGATGCCAAATCCCTCGCTTGGGGGTTTCTTGCTCGTCGGGTGCTGCCTTTCGTGCTTGGGTTCTTTTGTTGCCTTTTTTGGGGGGCGATGCCAAATCCCTCGCTTGGGTGTTTCTTGCTCGTCGGGTGCTGCCTTTCGTGTTGGGGTTCTTTTTTGGGGGCGATGCCAAATCCCTCGCTTGGGTGTTTCTTGCTCGTCGGGTGCTTACTAAATGGATGGTCATGGGATCAGTCTATCTAGAATTGTTTGAAACAAAGCCCTGTTGCATCCTTGTGTGCCCCATTATCCCTTACGTGCTATGGAACACCATTTTGTAGTCCCAAAATGTCCAAAATGTGTCAAGATTTCCCCGTCTAGCCAAGTGCTGCCTTGCCTTTTTTGGGGGCGATGCCAAATCCCTCGCTTGGGTGTTTCTTGCTCGTCGGGTGCTGCCTTTCGTGTTTGTTTTTTTTTGCGTTTTTTGGGGGGCGATGCCAAATCCATCGCTTGGGTGTTTCTTGCTCGTCGGGTGCTGCCTTTCGTGCTTGGGTTCTTTTGTTCCCTTTTTTGGGGGCGATGCCAAATCCCTCGCTTGGGTGTTTCTTGCTCGTCGGGTGCTGCCTTTCGTGTTTGGGTTCTTTTTTTGCCTTTTTTGGGGGCGGCCAAATCCCTCGCTTGGGTGTTTCTTGCTCATCGGGTGCTTACTAAATGGATGGTCATGGGATCAGTCTATCTAGAACTGTTTGAAACAAAGCCCTGTTGCATCCGTGTGTGCCCCATTATCCCTTACGTGCTATGGAACACCATTTTGTAGTCCCAAAATGTCCAAAATCTGTCAAGATTTCCCCTGTCTAGCCAAGTGCTGCCTTGCCTTTTTTGGGGGCGGATGCCAAATCCCTCGCTTGGGTGTTTCTTGCTCGTCGGGTGCTGCCTTTCGTGTTGGGGTTCTTTTTTGGCCTTTTTTGGGGGCGATGCCAAATCCCTCGCTTGGGTGTTTCTTGCTCGTCGGGTGCTTACTAAATGGATGGTCATGGGATCAGTCTATCTAGAACTGTTTCAAACAAAGCCCTGTTGCATCCTTGTGCGCCCTATAATCCCTTACGTGCTATGGAACACCATTTTGTAGTCCCAAAATGTCCAAATTCTATCAAGATTTCCCCTGTCTAGCCAAGTGCTGCCTTGCCTTTTTTGGGGGCGATGCCAAATCCCTCGCTTGGGTGTTTCTTGCTCGTCGGGTGCTGCCTTTCGTGCTTGGGTTCTTTTGTTGCCTTTTTTGGGGGCGATGCCAAATCTAAATGGATGGTCATGGGATCAGTCATATGTGTTTCATGTTGTTTTCTCTACTAAATGGACCCCGTGTATTTCTCTACTAAATGGCTTTGGGGTTTTGGTCGAGTGATGTAGGTCCCGCAACTTGTGCTCAAATGAGTACCTCTACTAAATGGAACAGGGTGTTTGGTCGAGTCATGTTGGCGTCTTAAGACACTCTGAAAATATATCCAAATTTTGCGCTTCAGCTGAACCAGGGGCCCACATTTAGTAGTGAAATTCGATCATGCATGCACATCCATTTAGTAGAGCTTGAGGCTATGCAGGCCGTTTCTTCACTACAAAATGGTTGCACAGCCCCAACCCTTAATTGACAGGGGGTTACTTTTATATGTTTCCATTAATATTGGGAGTGTCATCATCCCAACTGACGAAGTCATATTTTTCAGAGGGGTAGGCTCAACCACCAAGCAGCAAAGAGACATCCTGTTGAGAAAGAAAACTGATGGTCTGTCGAACATTTCCCGTTGACTGTCCCATTCTATTCCCGCAAGATCAATGGCCATTTCAGATACCCAAACTGGAGGTACCGTATCATTAAAGAAAAACATAGTACTTGGGGTACATCCCCTTACATAGCCCTTACGTAGCCCTCTTACATAGCCCTTAGAAAAATGGTAGCTACCCTCTGGTAAACTGATAAACTAACATAGCGAACTGGAAAATCAGCATGTTATATAGGTAAACCATGGTAAACCAACTAGAAATCACCCATTTTCCAGTTCGCTATGTTAGTTTACCAGATGGTAGATTTGCGATCTTTTCCGGTTCCGCTTCGACACCCAGAGCGCCAGGAATATCCGCCCATTGAGCTGCTGAAGCGCCCCTTGAGACCTGCGGGGAGACCTAGGGACCTGGGAACTGGGGGAACTGAGAACAGATAGGTTATACCTCTAGTGGTGAATGATGGTGATACCAATCATGGTCAACAATAATGGTTGATAATGGGAAAAGGAATATATATATATTGTAATGGTTCATACTGGTTAATGAATGGCGATTAATGGTTATAAATTTATAAAAGCCAGCCAGAATCATCAATAGTCGTCCATACTTATGGAAGATGATGGGGGATATGATGTAGGATATGTCATTGGATGTAGAATTATACAACCAGTTTGATATGTCTGAGAGTTGGGTTGGTCTGAAAAAACGAGGAATGACTGCCAGCTTATTGCTACATGTGTCACAATGATGACCAAATATGACCAACCAGATTGCACTCTTTTGATTGAACCGATCCAAATAAACGTTGAAGAAATTACAAATGAATTTGAACAAAACCAGCATCGGTTTTAACCATACAAAAACATATTCGATTGGGAAGCAAAACAGTTTAACCACCCAGAATGAGGCTTTACCCAAACATAACGGGGATTTGTGTGTCAAAACTGCAGCATTTTTTCAGACTGAAATTATCAGATTCATTGCCTAGATTTGCTGAAGGTTGTATGTTGTTCCCTTCGTGGTTCATGCATGAGTTTGAGAATCCCCTGGGAAGACTAGTTGTTTTGTTTGTGCTTCCAGCTAAGAAGCAGGGCAAAAATTTGGATTTTTGAGGCCAAGAGGGATTTGAGTACATGGATGGAAGAGAACAACGACCAGCAGGCATCTTCTTGGACCAGCTCCCCATGATCCAGAAGGAAGCGGCCGGCAGACTTGGCAGACGGCCGGCAGAGGGCCTGGCGGCCTGGAGTAACGTCTCCACGATGAGGCCAAGCAGGAAGTTGCTGAGCCAAGATGACTTCCAGAGCAATTCTCAGCTGATTAGCCTCTGAATCAGAGCTGGACATGTCAAAAAGTCAAAACCCAAGTATATAATACATTGACATGTGTTCAAAACCCAAAGTGTTTCTCCTTGTTTCTCCTTTTTTCATGGATTACGGAATTGGAACCCAAACACGTAGATAGGTGAATCACAATCAAACTAGTTGGGAATCATGTTTTCCATTCTCTCTTCGGGGTCCCTTTATCAACACCAGATCCATTTTCCGTCCCGCTCATGAATCCCATTTAGGCCCAATTATCAAGTCAATCAATGTCTCCATTTGTTTGTAATTTTTACAGCAGAGACATTCCGACATGCCAGCTTCGATCACCGCCTAGATGGGCCATGGAGGCTCAGTTTGTAGACTGTTTAGCAGTTTAGCAACTCTCTTCTACAACGAATGTAGTAAATATATATATAGCATTATAGAAGCTATAGCATATCCCCAACTTTTTTCAGGGGATTCCCTGGGGATATGACCATGATATGACCCAATGACCCAATTTCCTTTCTGTTCAAAAAGTCTCCCAGGACGAGATGACGATGCCCAGTTGGCTCGGACTCGTAGTGTCTCGGTGCTAGTTGTGTCCCCATGGCAACGCCCCTTAGGATAACATGATTTTGAAAACCAAAGAAAGCACCCCTGAAAAACTATGTTTGTATACATAATTACATATATATATATATTTATATACATATTGATTGTATATTTGTTCATTTTCATCATTTTCATACGTAAAAATTGATGATGGGTTGCTATTTGTACAGTTGCTGGAAAGTGTTTAACTTGTTGGGTCCACACCTGATGTGCCACATTTCTGGGGATTGATGCCCATGCTGTGAGTAAACTGACAGGTTTCCTTGAGGAGAGTCTGAGAAGTGGTTTCAAACGAACGCGCCATGAATTTGGATGATAAGAAAAAAAACCCTTGGTTTTCTGAAGATTTTTCCTTGAAAGTGCTTAGGTTCTGATATTACTGTAATCGTGTTCTGTGTCCATGGATTTTGGGTTAGATATACTGGGGAGGGGTTGGCTGATCTCTGAGGTTCAACGTAGGCTATACCATGGATGAAATGCATCAGCAAATGACACACAGATCGAAAGTAAGTTATCTAAAGTACAACATATGTATGTATATCCATATATTTATATCGAGTTTATGCGTCATGTAAGATATGTATATAAGTTATATATATACCTAGTAAACCTAAACCCTGGGAATTCCTAGGGTTAAACTGAATAACCTGACTATTCGCAAAATATTATGAATAGTATGGGTTACCTGTGAAAACCTCGGGTATTCGCACCAGCTCACGCTCAGGCCTGCATCAACTGAGGCAAACGCCAACTCATGGCTCATTCAGCACCAGGTTTAGGGACGAAACATAATCCAATAATAAAATCAACTATTATTTATTAGCCTTAACATTTCTTAACTGGGATGGATTAGTTATGCATTGTGTATTCTTGATATCAACATGGGCAAAACTAAACAATGATGTATATTTACAAAACTCACACCTATCACTGGGGCTACAGGCCTCAACAATTGCGGGAAGTGCCACATCAAACCTAGAACAACTAGCCTTAACTCACCCCAACAACGCTCACCAACTGCCGCATCATGCTTTTGGCACTGCTGGCGATATGTCCGGATCCCAAGCCACTCAGTCCTGGAGTCAAAAGGGATGTTGGCACGGGGAATCAGAAAAGTTAAGGTTTTGAGTCTTGGGCCCATGAGGTCATTTCATTTGATGTTAGTTTTCAATGCACCATATGATGCTAAGCCCGGCCATCCATTCAGCCGTTTTTGGCTTTCAAGAGAGACTACATGGGTTTTTGAGCTATGGCGAATGCCAAAGGGAAGGTGCACCATTCCAAGCTGCGGAGCACCTTGGATTTAGATACCCTATCGACTGAATGGGACTCTGATGCAACTCTGCGTGAAAGGATGCGTTCAGGGGGGACCATCCTTCATCCCAGTTCTGGTGGTGGGGAGGATATTCCTACCTGTGTTCACAACAAAGAGCTATTGCTTCCCCTTCTGACCCGGATGGCTACATCAGAAAAAAAGTCCATGCCATCAATTCATGATCTTCACACCGCAGTTGAGGGGTTGCTCACTTTGAACAAAAGGGCCCCAAAACCAGAGGATTTCGATGAGAACATGGCATCATCCTGGAGGATCAGGTTTCTTCTGGGATTCATCAAAATGAAAGCCAGGCGCCGCGAGGTCAGTCGAGTGGCTTGGCTTGGTTCAGTGTCCGGTATACCAAGGTGTGGTAGAATCAAATAATAGGACAGCTGAATATTTGTGGGATCTGGTCAATCACTTCAAAAAAGGGAAGTCCACGGGTGCCTTCAAACCAAATTTACAAAAGTGTATCGAGCGCATTATATCTTCACTATGTTTTAATGCTGTACACTTTCAAGAATTGAAACCCCCAAAACCATCACCCATGTCAGCCAAAAACTATAGATGTGTAATTACTTGAGGTCGAAGACTTTCAATTTCTTTGCCTGCAACTGGACCCATCACTCCAGGAGCGCCGATACTGTCTATCTTGTTCAAATTTGATTTTCCGGAAAACCCGACAGTGTACATGACATACATGTCCCTGGGGTACCAGAATTCTTTGAGTTAGCTACTGCGCAGGAACTGGTGGATGCAATCAATGCCAGGGAAACCGAAAAGCGTGCTGCACGGCAAGCCGCTGAGGACATTCCTGTGTAGCTGTAGCTCTGTTTCGTTTCCATTTCATTTGAGTGTAGGTGCATGTGTCTTTTCTCAGTCCCATACATTAATTACAAGCCTAGACTATAGACATATACACGCGCAATCCTGCGATCATTCAATAAATCCCCATATATATGTCTTTAAATTCTGGGCTAGGAGAAGGGTGAAGCATGGGAAGAAGATGAGGAAGACAATGATGATAATGAACCCGAAGAGGATTACAAGCATGAGGAAGAGGAGCAACAGACTTTGGAATCAGCTGATGATGTAGCAAATGGGGAAAAGGTTAATGAGGAATATAGGACTGAAGAGCATTTGGAAGCAAAGCCCCCAACCATCCCAGCAGATTCAGCTGCACCCAGTGCCCCAGCGAGCTCAGAGCCGACGCCATCCCTACCACCCCGGGAGACTGAGACCAGCAGTGCATGTGCCTTGATGGCAGACTAAGATGTGGCATGGGGGACGGGTTGTATGTTGTTTGTGTTTTGTTTTACATCTAAACTGTTCATGGATCCTCACATATTTCTTCTGGATTCTTGCATTCCATTTCAGTTTTAAGACCAAGTTCAAGTTTCCACAAAGTTGCGACATTCCGGTTTTGCTCATGTTTGATCTAAGGGGCCAAGAAGGATTTGCTTGAAAAGCGACAAGCTTTACTCCAAAAGTTGGAGCTGTCCCTTGGTAGCTCAGGGTTCTCAAACTTGAGATTTGGGTTTTATCTTTTTGTGCAATGTGCACGTATAGATGTGAAACACAAAGGGGTGATACCAATGTTGTTTATGGGAAATGTAGAGACAACATCTCATCAAATAAAAAGTGTTCCAAGGATCAAGAAGAAGAAGTCAGAGGAAGAAGCCAAGAGAGACATCAGCGTTGCTGTGCCCCCTCTTTCCGGTCACACGTGCCCACCAGGAGACTTGTTTTATCTTGTTTTGTTTGTTATCTTGCAAATGGTGAAATGGTACTTGGTACTTATGACTCATGACATACCGTTTCCCTTCATCAAATTTCATCTCAAATTAAGGCCAATAATTGCAAATAATGCTTTCAAAATTGATGGGATATATAATTCCTTTCGTTCTTGTTTTCTTGAGGAAGCACACTGGAGAGCTTTGCAAGAGACAACCAAGAGACCTGCCCTTTGGACATCACCGAAGTTAAAAGCCCACAAGAACCCTCAGTTCCTTCGCCTTCCCCGCCTATGAGTTCTGAGCAAAGACGTGCTGCTTTCCAACGACGTGATCCAAACGAGACTTCAGGCTCAGGTAAGGGCGGGTCGACAAGTGATGGTGAAAAGGACACAAGCGAAACCCCGGAAGAACTCCAAAAGTTGCGGGACTTAAAGTCGCAGAGCATGGACCCGAAAAAGGTGAAGGCTGATGACAACAACGCTGAATACTTTACAGATACCGATGGTGAGGATTGGGTGGGTGATGTAGTTTCGTGACAAAATTTATTTGATGTTTCAAAAGACTTTGGGCTTGAACAAAACATCATTTCAAATCCAAGAATCATATGTATATCGTTTCCGTTTTTGAATTTCAAGAAAATATCCATGTATGTGCACTAAGGTTTCCTACAGAAAGCCAGCACAGTCCACATGATTCACACAGCCCCGTAAAGGACAACATCGGTGTTCCTGTAACTCGGGAAGAGCAGATGAAGATGAAGAAGTCAGAGGATGGCAGATCCAAGGGTAGGGGCAGAGGCAGGGGAAAAGGGAAAGGTCGTGGCCGTGGGAAAGAGAAAGACTTGAGAGGTTCCAGTTCTAACCCAAGAAAACGCAGTGCATCTACCAATGGAAAGGAAAGTACCACAAAGAAGAAGAAACAGACAGAGACCGAGCATTGGGAATGGCAAGATTGGGCTGAGGAGTGGGATTCCCATTGGTGGAATGAGAACGAGGAATGGGACACTACCCAGTGGAACAAGTGGGACCAAGCAGCATGGCAGGACGGCAAGCATAGCCTTTACAAAGTCGCAGAGGGCAGCAACAGCACCCGCAAACGCAAGCATTCCGCAACTGCCCCGCATGAGAAAAAACCGAAGAAAAACAAACGTGTGAAGAGCGCAGGCTCAACCAAAGACAAGCAGCCACATGAAGAGCCAGAAGCAAGCAAGCAGCCACATGCAGAGCCTGAAACAACATCTGACAAGAAGCCAGCCAAGGGCAAGAAAAAGGACACTGCAAAGGACAAGCCGCACAAGTCAAAGAAGCATGATAAGAACAACAAGTCAAAGAGTGCCACCCCTGCGCCCAAGGCCTCCCCTGCCCCCAAAGCAAAGGTAGCACCAAAGGCAAAGGTTTCCCCGAGGGCGAAGGCTGCTCCCAAAGCATTGGCCATGCCCCCAATCCCAGCGCAAGACTGTGTGGCAGCTCAGGTTGAACAGTCCGAAGACTTTCAGAGAGTAACCAAGGTGTTGTTTGAGTTTGGGTCCACCTACAACAGACTTGAGGCCAGCCCCACCTTTGATGTAAGTGCCTGCAAAGACCAGCTCAAAAAGGTTACCACTGAGAAGTGTGAATCGGCCGAGTGTGGGTTCAATCTGTACTGGACTAGACCTGCTGTTGGGGTCAAAAGTCGGACACACAAGCGGGACTTCGCATACTTTGCCATTCATGACAATGGGATCAATGGCAAAGAAAACCATTGGGCTCGCATGGCACTTGCTATGAAATCAGCTCAGTTGTTGGTTTCCTGGTTGCATTTGTTTTCTTTCGCATTATTTAGTCAGACTTAGTCACTTGGTTTTTTGAAAGGTAAAAATCAAAGGGGCTAGGAACAAGGAAAGAAACATTCAGCTATATATGGATAACTTTGTATATATCCTTTACAAACCACATGCATATCCAACCCGCTTTTGATCCAAGGCTATGTATGTGGACAAATTGATCGCCTCCGACGAGAGGATTGGACGTGACACCCCGCTCGACATAACCACGAGCCCAGCAGTCTCCCAGGAAGGTGAAATGATCAAAATTGCAGCCAGGCGCGCCTATGAAAGAATGGGCCAGCAGGATTAGAAGTCTATTTTTGGATCATGTGGTATACTGCGCGTGCCATTTTTTGGGGCACCACATGTGCACTGGAGTGCCTGTGTTTCATTGCAGGGCAGTCAAGTCCGAAGTGACTTGCATGGGATGCAAGCCTATGCAGGCTTTAGATTTCTTGTGCTTAGAGTGGCGTTGAGATTGGCACTGAGGCCAACAAAATTAGGGGAGAGAACTTATACAATGGTTTGAAGAAAATAAAAACATCTCCACAAAGAACATATTATTTGTCGTGTATATATGTCGCATTTTATTCCACATGTTTCCCCAGTGACATGTATATCTCTACCCTTGGCCGTTTGGCGCAGTTGCAATAAATGACTGAAGGACTGACCCTTGAATGCCTCATTATTAGTTTCCCACAACATATAAAAATTGTATCCTGAGAAATATGCATTTTAAAATCCCACATCATTAATCCCAGCCACTGTTGTTTCCAACGGGGACAGTCCTGGAGCGATCCTCGAATGACACGGGGCCACCTCAAACAGCAAGGTGTTGCAATTTGCTGCTGATCAGCTTGGTTTCTACCATTTGTGCTGCTGTTGCAAAAAAAGAACACTGTGATCTTCTTGATGGCAGACTGTATGGCATATAATGGTTTCCCAGCAACCTTTCTTCCATGATTGGAGTTAAACCCAAAGTCTATTAAATAAAGAAAACACACATAATTTTTTGGTTGGAAAGATTTGCATATTAGACAAAAGACTGCTGATTGAATACGAGTTTTGGCCCCTCCGATCACTAGCCCCGGAGCTCAGGTCATGCCACCAAGGAGCTCAAAGGCTCGAGGTGGATACAGGGTTCGATCTTTGATCCTCAAAGGGAAGAGTTCCACCGGCATGTTTGTCACCAGTATTGAAAGATGGTGCAAGGGGAAACACACACACATGACAAATTGAATCATTACAGAACCCACCAATGATTTAACATTGAAATTTAGATATGAACATATATACTTTATATCTGGCCATGCAAGTTCAAGGGGGGCAGCTAGAGCGACATGGAAAGAGAAACATGAACAATACACATTGCAAACATCATCACATGACATGTGCCGGGCTATCTACATGTGCAAATTTATCAAATTTAACTATCACATTGAACTTCGAAATTTGGGGTGAACATGCGAACCAACATCGTCAGTTTTTAGAAGCCATGCGGGATTTGGATGCCTTGGTGTGGCGTCTTGGGAAGATGAAGGCCCCACGTGTCAGCCACTTAAAAAAACGTTTTTCGTCATGATGAATGGGCACTTCCAAGCATCATGGACTTTATAATATATTGAATGTTGCATGGTGCCTTCGACCTTCCTCTGAGGTACTGGTACTATGCATCATGTTGTTAGTCTGGACCTATGACACCAATGAGGACCTGAATAGAATTATTGTTAAAACAAACGGCTCATGTATCCCCACTGTCTTTGATGATGTTCATACTTACCCCATATCTTGGCTCTACTTCACCACATGTCCACAGGAGTTTGAGTATCTGGAATTCTATGCTGGACGCGGCAACTTATCAGCTGCGATGGCCGGTGCCAAGTACGTTGTCCGGAGCTTTGACATATTGTACAATCAGCAGGCAGCCGAAAGAGGAAGCAACTATATGGACCTCACACATAGTT
Source organism: Cladocopium goreaui (assembly GCA_947184155.2). NCBI lineage: Eukaryota > Dinophyceae > Suessiales > Symbiodiniaceae > Cladocopium > Cladocopium goreaui. Next base: position 571,799 of record CAMXCT020002247.1, on the reverse strand, counting down.
CTGGTTTTGCGTACCATGTCCAGACAAATACAAAAGTTTCTTTGTGTCTTCTAATGTAACCCCAAAGTACCAAGTACTAACAGCAAAGCTTGAAGCACATGGGTTGCATTTACATAGGATACAATCTTAAGATGGATTCCCTGCTATGTCATTGTTCCTTTGACCCTGAATCATCTGTATAAATTATGTACCCACGCAACCAAATTTTAATGTGAATCTAAATCAAAGCTCAGGCTTGCCCTATTGGCAATATTACGCTGTCGGCAAGGGAACTTTGGAACCCACTTTGGATTGAAATGCAGCTCGCTGTGCCAAATGAATCGTGGAACATCTAGAAGATCAGCTTGCGCTTCCTATGGGTTTCTTGAATACGCCAGTGTGCAGATCGCAAACATTCTCATAGAAAGGACAGTACGGTGGTTGATGTTTGTTTCAAAGTCAAACTGAATACAAGCGCGTGCTTAAGAACCCTCTATCCAACCCTTTTAGGAACCCGCTGTAGTAGTGACCAATCCCATTTAGCCATCCCATCCAAGCTTCCAATCTCAGCCGCGGTGCAGGACGTCTCTGATGGTTCTTTTGGTCACCTGTCTTGGAGGCGTATGGACCGCTGAACAACCAGGTGGATCAGTTCTTGAGTTCTATCCCGCATGGAGGGCGGTGATGATGCAGATTTTCGAAGCTGGCGGTAATCAAAGTGTAACTTTATCTTCATGGTCAACATTTGTTTAAATAGTTAACAGTTGCAGTATGAGGTGTCATCTTTGTGGAACGCCTTGATTTTCATTTTGTTTTCCAAAATGAAATCGATTTTGAAAATTTGGATGTCTGAAAATGAGGTTGAAAATAAGGTGCTCTTTCTCCCCTTAAAATATAAAATGTTAAAGCCAAAAAGGGCACCTCATGTGGGGAAAATCACCCAACCAAAAATATATAGTTATATAGGCTTATAGCTCCCGGAAAACATGTGAGTGGGCTAAACTTTTTGGGGAACCAATGCAAGATCCGATCCTCTTATCAGTCTTACAGCCAAATATAGCCAAGGTGACAACTGTTCGGCGGTGGATGGGCCACTATTCAGCCGAGACCCCAAAGAGACATTGGGGTGCTGGCAACACGCCACTGATGAGCAAGCTCGACAAGGGTGTTCTACAGGGGTGGAAAAAGAAAACCCGAACAACAACACCAGTGGTGAAATACATAGATGCCCGAGGCGTCCAGAGGTACAAGGGGACCAAGGATCTCCGCCGGACGGAGTATCTGGATGCAAATAAAATGCAGATTGGTTGGCTTTTTCTTTCCATAATAAAAATTGTTAAACGAGTAAAATCAGGGATATTACGAATACTACATACATTTACATTGACTAGCTGGGGCTATAATGATTTCAACTCTCAAACCACCGTAGCTTTCCGGAAAAACCTTATCATCGAACAATTGTCGGAATTTACATGAGCCCCCAATTATATGTTATTTGGGGTAAAGGGAAATGCCTATCCTCCACCCCACTGCCCAGGGTTTATCCTGTTCCATTTGCCCGTGAAGTATTGAGCCTGTTCGAGAGCATGAAGAAATCACGGCGCGGCCAACCTGAGCTTCCAGACCATATCCCCACTGCCCTTGAAACTTTCCGGGATGCTGAGTGGGATGAAGACCCGCAGTTATGGCACTTTGCAGGCCTCGATAAGCTGTATAACTATTTGAGAAGCGCAAAAACATTGCGCATTCCCATGGAATGGAAACATGTGGTGCCGAAGTCCCTGTAAATCATCCACATGCATTTGGGATGGGGTTATGGCATTTCGTTGAATGGGTCCCAAAAATACACAGGAATTCCTTTGCGTAGGATCCACATTGGATTTTTTCATTTTTCTTTACCACCAAGAACACAACAACTGAAACGTAACATATTTTTGCGATTTTGGGAGTGAATTGTTCGGGTTTCTGTGAAACCCGTACTAAACCCGTAGTTTTCCCGTACTAAACCCGTACTAACCCATAGTATTCAATGGAATACCCCGGGTTTGTGTGAATACCCCAGGTTTTCACAACCCGTACTAAACCCGTACTAAACCCGTACTTTACCCGTACTAACCCGTACTTTTTTTATGGGTTTGCATGATCGGAAAATTGATGATTTTTGCTATCATTTGTCAAGCTTTTGTGATGGGACTTCAGCAAATTCACGGCACTTTTTGGCCATAATTTGGGAGCAACAACAGGTAGCTTCCAACCGTTTCCATGGTAGTCTGATCTACTAGTCAAACGCCATTAATTCGAAGGAATGTGGCTGTGGGATTACCCGCACATCAGTGCTCGGAATGGGATAAACATGATTTGAGGTACTTGTTCTTTTTGCTGTCTTGGAAGGTTGCAGCATTTGCCAATGGTACTCGTAAGAAGATACACACAGTTTATGATTAGATTGCCATCTGAATGAATTCATTTGATTATCGCCCGCAGCCATTTCTTTGAGAGGTGAAATCACGTGGCAAACCATGGCCAGCGTTGGTGGTTCCACCCAGGGTTGGGCCAGTTGCCAAACCCTTAAGGATGGAATTGAGTACTTGGATCAAGGTGGCACAGCCCCAGATGAATCTGAAGAAGCCATCCTGAAAGAACTTCAGGAGTGGGGATGTGCGGTTACAGATTTACCAACAACCTTGTAATGCCTACAATTTTTCTTATATGCCCCTTCATGCCCCTTTCATGCCCCTTTCGCTCCAGGAGCTTGATGCCAAGATTGCCGACGTGTCGAGTGTACCTGAAACCCCTGAGCAAAAAGCTCCTGAGGTTTGGCCCTCAAAATTCATGGGGGGCCTTGATGGTACAAAAGCTAGTCAATGAACAATCACAATGTCGTTGAGCAAAAACCGCTCCAATTAAAATACTGTCCAACTGAATCATTACCCCGCCCAATGTTGCCAAGAAACTCTTCCACCGACCAAAGGTTGAAGCGCCCAGCACCATTTCCTCTGCAGATACACAGCCGGCCACTTCCTCAGCGGAGAGCTGAAGCCGCTTGAGATTGGACTTGTGAAACTTTCCCAAGGATATACTCATACAGGTATGCTGCGCCATCATATTCATGTGTGTGTAGCACTATCAAATGTATGGCTCGTAAGTTTGTAAAACATCTCACGCATACGGGAAAAACACATTTTAGATTTTAGACATTCAACACCTGACACCTGACCGGGAATTCCAACTTTCACTATACAAAGTGAAAAGGTTTTCCTTTGTATCTCAAGTTCTGTTTGTGCGGCCAACGAGGCCTCTGAAGAAGATGTGGCTTTGTCGATGCAGCAAGTCAGGCAGGAAGGAAAGGCTTCGGATGCTGACCGGCCAAGTTATTTTTTCAATCCCGACTGCAAAACAAAACATCGCCCTTTTAATTTTCAAATCCACTATGGTATTGTTTGTCAGTTTGTTTTTTACTTTTCTAAGTTTTGTTTCGGGGCGTTTGAGGTTGAGACTCCTGTTGCTAAGACACCGGTTGCTACACCTGTTCGCTCTGCAGCTCCAGAAGATTTGAAGAACCTCCGACCACCTTCGAGTCTTGTTAGCGGCCCTGGCCAACCGTCAAGCCAACCTCTAGTGGAAGCCCAGCCCCGGGTTTCAGCTACTGGTGTCGAAACACTCACAGAAAACCAAGTGCCCAAGCCAGTTGGTGTGACTGAGCGGAAGGCCCAGTCTTCAAAACCATGTATAGGTTTTGCTGACATAATCATTGGGACATAGGGCTTCAAAAAAAAGTTCTTTCAATATATTATATATAATATATATATTGGTGTTCTTTCCTACTGCTTCTAATTCCTGATTTGCCTTCCCTGCAGTTGAAGTTGCGCTTGGCTGCAAAAGCCCGCATCATGCGGATGGTGAAGGCCAAGGCCAAACGCCGTGATTTGGAAGTTCCAGACTGGGTCAAAGAGGCTTGGGGTACTGGAAACAAGAACGAGATAGCAGATCTCTTGTGTTCCAGCAACTTCCAGAAGGACTGCACGTGCATTATTTTTACAACTCATCATTGGTGTTATCCACATGAATAACACAATTTACTGTAGTGACTGATATATTCAACTATTGCCGACATTGATTATGGCAGAGCCATGCTCCCATGTTTAATATATGATTCCTGGCGTCTCACATCTATCCAGGAAGACTTTTTCAATTCCCTTCACATCCTTGTCACGAAGAAGAAAAAGGTCTCACTGACAATCGAAGAGGGTTGGTTCTCAGAGACTGAGCTTCGGGATGAGATTGGTTGGAAACAGTTCCTGCCTTACTTAGTTCCTTCTACATTTGTTCAATGTTCACCTTGTGGGTATATGTCTCGACTCGGTGTTTTGTTGTTATGTGAGAAATATGTGAAATGCATTATTTCCTTCCAGGGCCAAAATCGATGGAGCCAAAGCATATTGTATGAGCTTGCCGGAGACACATGTGAGGAGACCACATTGTCATATTGGTGCAATATATTGCAGTGGAATGATTCGGAATGATCTTGTTTAAAAAAACATTCAACATCATGCGGCGCAGGAAGAACATGTATGACAACGAGACAGAGTACTGGTGCGTGATCAAGGAGTCGGGAAAACGCAAGGAAGAGCAGAGTTACGAAGAAGTTCACAAACGCCAAAAACAGGCCACAACTGACACAAGTATGCATACATGCTCACTGCATCTGTCACCAATATCTTTTCAGAATGAATATTAGCAAAATAGTGTGTTGCCGGCATCCACCCCTGTGTCTGGCAATGCCCCTTATCAATCTCTTTGGGGGGGTGTGAGCTATCCCGTTTTACTCCTGTATTCAGGCCACTGGTGAGCCTACCTGGGATTTGGACAAGAGCTTCAGTGCAATGCAGTCTTACGAGGAAAGGGCCACGCAGCAGGAGAAGGTTGGTGGACCGAAGCCTTCTGAAACCAACAAGTTCACCCAGGCAAGACAATTTCATCATATTCAATGGGTTTTCCAAGTGAACCAAACATGTATATATCGCCAACTTGTCCAGGTTTTCTACATGGTGGAATAAAGCTTTGCTTGTGTTTATCCTTTCATCCGGTAGGTCAAGGATGCTTTGGCTCGTTTCATGGAGTCTATCATGGCAAAGACTGGTGCTATGAGAAAGTTGATCCGTGAACTTAAAAGCCAATATTCTGACCCGGCTGCTGCGCAGCTTCTTGGTGACATTTGAATTTACATGCATATCAACATATATCAACAAACGTGCACCTACTTCGATTCAACTTAGTACTGAGGCTTCAGACTTGTGTATCATAAATCCGAGCCACACAACATTGGCCCAACTTCAGGTGCATAGTGACACTGGAAACCGAGATCAAGAAGGTCGATGCCCAGTATGACTTATGTAACGAAGCATGGGCCCGGGGTGAGGCTGATAGATTTGCAACGGATGAGTTACTTGACTTGCTAGTAAACCAAACCATGCACTCAGATCATTTGGGGATAAGAACCATGTCCCAACAAAGGCTTTCTTACATCTCGATTGTTTCCAATCAGGTTTGTGAAGGAGGCCGAGTCCAAAATGAAAGCTGCTACATTTGTGTTGGAACCTTAGATACCCAAAACAATTTGCCTGTTTATTGCCTATGCTGGTATATTTGATACAAAGCACTATATTTAGAATCATATATAACAGTTGTCAAATTGAGTATATAAAGGGATGTGTCAGTCAGTAATTTGGACATGCAGGGGTTTATGTTCCACCATCCTTTCCCCTCAGGTGCAGTAAGGCGGCGGCTGCAGAGCTGAAAGTGAGGACAGCCGCTGGTTGGTCCTGCAATGGTGCAACTTTTACATCGGGGTAAACAAATCCAATCTGGTTTTGAGTGAGATATTCTTTCAGTAAAATGTTTCCACCCGCTTCCAGGAATGCGAAGAAATACTATGACAAGAAGGCCAAGGGAAGTGACAAGCCTGAGGCGAAGGCAAAGGCCGCTCCGGATGCCAAAAGAAAAGCATCAGCAAGGAAACCAAAGGCTTGAGTCTGAGCTATACATGCTCTAAGGGGGTCTCGTGGTGCGAGTCAGGTCCCAATAATTGCCAATTATATAATATAATTATAATGTATTATAATGTTATGTCATCAACTAGCATTCTTTGGACAGTATATAAACCGAAGACCCTATATTTTTGTTTTGTGTATCATACAACATGTTTGTTTTCATCCGTTGAACCTGATGCACCTTTTTCGACCCAGGGTGTCAGAACACCCTGGCCAATCAAATCTTACCGTAGCTACCGTAGATTTCTCTGCGGGCAGCTCTCCTCGTCGTTGATCTCCAGGGGACGTAGTTGAGTTTCAACCTGCAGTGGTGCCAATCACTCAAAGCAAGATGTCCACGGTGGAAAATTGTGTTTACCCGCATGCTTGCCAACGATGGACACTTGTTGATTCATGAGACTTCATGTAAAAACATTCCTCCGTGAAAACGACTTCCCTTGTAGTGATCCCAGCTCTACCAAGTAAGTTTCAAGATCCAAACGCCTATTTTTTTTTGGTGTCATGGGATTTCTTCAAAAGGATCCTGCTCCAACTTTCAAGAATGCACCTGCAATTTCAAAACGCATATGGCGCATATGAGTTGATATAAAAAGGAATATTAGCCCACTGGTCTATAATAGTTTTCTTAGGAGTCTATAATAGTTTACTTGGGATGATAAACTACAGCTCCGGATATTGAAATATATATTTGGTATAAATCCATTATCATGTCACCTGAGCCGGTTCCACCTGCCTGCCAGGTGTGAAACCTGGTCGTACGGTTCGAGGCCTAAGTGCGGGCATTGGCAATGGGGCCGGGCCCTCAATCCAACAGAGCAGTGCTGAGACATGATCGTTTTTGAGAGCCACATGGGTTAACCACCTCCAATCTTTTGCCATTTCATTTGGTTCAAAGACATTGCCTTTGCATTTGCTCAGATATATGGTGGTCACAAAATGGGATCACACGGAAAGCCCGGAAGATGAACTGCTGGATTTGTTGACCTGCCATCGTTCTGAGTCTTGGTCTGTAGTATATGTTTCACATCTTCATTTATTTTCTCGTCTTGTTTTTTTGGGTGGATTTGGATGTAGGAAATCAACCATTGGGAACCAAGGGCAACATATCCGCCTCAAATTATTGTTTGAAACTCCATAGGAAAGCGATGGTGCGTTTCCGTGGTCTACCCGGTCAAGGTCTAGATCTAGATCCTGTTCAACTGAGCATTACGATGCTGCTGCCTGCAAAACCTTTACACCAACTGCTCCCGTGAAACAAGAACTTGATGATGGTCATTGCAAGTGTTTTGATCAGGCCAATTTCGAGAACAGAGCACCGGATGACCGGACCAATTCTGAGGAGCAAACATCTAGCTTGCCCATATCTTTCAAGCTTCCTCCTGCGGAGGCGCTATCTGGACATGTGCTGAAACATGCCTGTGGACAATTGGAGACACTTTTTCGTAAGCATTCTCCACTTATCTTCAAGATAGGAGTGACACATGATCATGTGTTCAGATGGACCAACGAAACCTACGGGTACCAGTACGCCAGGGAGAAGTGGGCACACATGCTCGTACTCTGGATCAGCAATGAACCATCGGGCCCATGCATGCTTGAAGCTGCCCTGATAGATAAGTACAAGAGTAGCTCCGCATTGACTTACATTTCTTTGCTGAGTACAGGTTCCCTTTCTTTCCAAATGAGCCCAAGAAAACTATCAGGTTCCAATACTTTACAGCTTAACCACCAATTTAACACAAACGGTTTCTGTACCGCTTAACCACCAATTTAACACAAACGGTCGAAACAGTAGTTGAGAAGGGCTTGCAGTTGACCGCGCTTATCCCAGGTAGTCCTGGGAACAAGAACATCAGGCTTGGTGGCGATACAGCTCCATCATGGACCTCACAGCTCGACCGCTTTATGACGTATGTGGTGTACAGGAGTTTCAAACACCCACCACCAATTCGAAGATGCAACCTTGAAAAAGTCTGAAACTGTTTCACCAAGATGTCACAAGAAACATTGGGGGTCTGAATTTCAAAAAGACAAATCTTGAGTGAGCGTTGCATTGCTGCTGCATCAATGCTTGCAACATCCACAACTTCTCAGTAAATGGGCGGATGATAAAACCCCTCAAAAAATACATAGTATATAAATATATTGAGTGAGATTCTTGCAGGTTGGATTGTTCGTTTTGCACACCAACACCCTTTACGCTTATTTGTTCATTCATATCGCCCGTTGCCTAGGCCACATGCTCATCAGCTATACGGACAGCAAAGGACTTTGTCAAGGATGTTGGTGAGTCTGTGGCTAAAAGATCTGGCGGGTTAGTTCAGCTAGCGCGTTGCGATGATCGGCATAACTCAGAAAGGGATGCGCAAAGGGTCTTAGTGAACAAACTTGGCTTGGCACTGGATGTAAAAATCAGCTATTTACCACTGGAGAAAGATCGACCTATTGTCCCACACTTGAGACTACGGGACTGGGCGCAATGGATTGTTGACAAAAACCTCTGGTTTATGTTGAGCGGACTGACTGCACCAGACGAGTCCAGAAGTGCGACGCAATGGAAGAAATTTTGGGACGCCTTCAGAGATATGAATCCCAACCATTCCGTTTTCACCAGGGCTGATAGGGGAGACCTTGACCTCCGCTACACAGCTGGGATTTTGATCCACGGTGACGAAGGTAGAAGCCGTCGTCGAAGTGCCATTATGGTGCTGTCATGGCATTCAATTCTAGGTAGAGGAACAGGACCCCAACATCGCTCTGCCAAGACTGCTAAGTTGAACAAGATGTACGACAAACTCCTTCCAAATTTCATGGGTCATAGCTATACCACTCGGTATCTACTGGCATGTTTGAACAAGGCAGCCTACAACTTTGGCAATGAATATATCTTTGATGAGATGATGGAAGTAATCTGCGGAGATCTTGAATTTATGGCAACTACGGGTGTGCGCAACAGATACAACCAGCGATATTGGATGGTTATGTTACACATCTGTGGAGATTGGCCATTCTTGAGCAAGAGTGGAAATTTGACAAGAACATTCAACAACATCACCAAGAAAGCAGGTGCCAACAGGAGAGAGGCCCCAAAGGGCATTTGCCATATTTGCAGGGCAGGACAGGATGATGTTCCATATGAGCAAATACAAACACGACGTCCTGTGTGGCTTCAAACTGTTCACACCCAGAATCCATTTGCTACAGATCCTCCATTCCTTCGCTTGGATCATGTACCTAATCAGGCTGCTGACATTTGGACTTTTGACCTTTTTCATTCTTTTCATCTCGGTGTTGGCCGCAACTTTGTTGGTTCTGTTCTCGCTATGTACTCTCAACTTGAGTTGGCTGGAAACGTCGAAGAACGTTTTGAACTTTTGAGTGATCGCTTTAGATCCTTTTGCTCCCAGTCCAGACTTGGTTGTGTGCTGAAAAGAATTACGAAGGAGTCCATTCAATGGCCTACTACTGGGTGCTTTCCATCAGCCGGATGGCACAAAGGTGCTGTGACTTATGCCCTTATGAAATTCATTGAGCACAGGCATCTTACTGAAGATTTGTCTGCTGACCCTTTGTTGCCTCTTGCTGGTGAAGCCTGTGTTGCCGCAAACAGTAGTATCAAGCAAATGTTCGAGTCAGGTGTGTTTCTAGATCCTGATGAGTCTGGTTCAGTGGGTGGTCAGGGAATGCGATTTTTACGACGATACTCACAGCTAGCTTTTGAGGCCAAAGAAGCAGGACGCGCATTATTTATTATAATGCCGAAGCATCACAGTTTGCACAAGATGTTTCTCAAATTGATTCACGCTTCAGAGGAAGGGAGACAAACTTTGAACCCGATTACTTTATCGGTACAGGAAGATGAGGATTTCATCGGGAAACCCTCAAGATTGAGTCGCCGCATAACAAGTAGACGGCCTCTACTAGTAAGACTCATGACCCGGTACTTACAAGCTGTCTATGACCAGTATGTTGCAGATGGATTTATCATCCGCCCAGTTTGACTTTGGATGGTTTCTAAGAGCCTGGCAGTACGGCATAGTGAGTCACATTGGGTTTGCGCTGAGAAAAAATGGCTATCAGGTGGCCGGGAGATGATGGTATCTGGATCAAAAATGAAAACCTCGGGTTTTCACTCCAAACCTCGGGTATTCGCACAAACCCTGAGAATTCATAGGTTTTGGATTTTCAAGGTATATATACAAACAGTATATATGCCCTCTGGTAATTTAACATAGCTATTGAAAATGCCAAGTTATTTAATGGGAAAATCAACGATTTCGACTGGGCCATGTTGGGACTAGGATGACCCTAGAGTGCTTATCATCGCACCTGGGTATGGGTTGTATCCTCTGGCTACGTTGTCCCATGATCTTTCCACCTCAAAAATGGGACATTGACCTGCCAAAGGACAATAAAACAACGAGAACACGATGATTGTTTGGTCCCTTTTCTGGTCCTCATTTTTCATGTTCTTGAGGAACCCATGTCCACATTATACATCACCTGTTGGTGGTTTGGAACCATGGAATTTTATGACTTTCCATTCAGTTGGGAATTTCATAATCCCAACTGACGAACTCATATTTTTCAGAGGGGTAGGTATACCACCAACCAGATCATTGATCCATGCGACAATTTCTTTCCCATCGAAATGGGCAAATTCATCGCTGCTTTGGGAAGCTCAGGTCTCTCCCAGTCGGTGCAGGACATGTCCGACATGTCCTGTGGAACTACTTTCGCCGAACATTCAGATGTAATCGATCACAAGAGGCATAGAATTGGAATCCTGATTGGTGGTCATTTGCTGGGTCCCACTTGCTCAAAACTCTGGTTGGTGGTTTGGAACATTTGGATTATTTTTCCATTCAGTTGGGAATTTCATCATCCCAACTGACGAAATCATATTTTTTCAGAGGGGTTGAAACCACCAACCAGAATGGATTGGTTACTTTCTCGCTGCAGAGAGTTATTCTACGAGCTAAAGCTTAGTTTTCTTGCAGGGTATTTGGGGTTTGGCATATCATATGTAGATATCGGAGGATATCTGGTTGGTGGTTTCAAACATGTGTTTTTTCTATATATTGGGAATAGTAACCCCAACTGACCAATATTTTTCAGAGGGGTTGAAACCACCAACCAGGTTATAGATGTTATAGGGTGCTTGTTTTCCCTTCATGACGACTCAAGTCATAAACTGACACTATGACTGGTGCTGCATGTGGGATAAGGTATAGACATTCATACAGTAAATCATTTGGTAAGGATGCCAAGGTCCATTCTGTGCTACCTCATAAAAGAAGATTGAGTTTTCAGTTTTGAGAATGATACAGTATTATATATTATACTATATATGGGGAGAGAGAGAGAGAGAGAGAGACAGAGAGGCCGGAATTACATAGGAACTACAAATCCACCATATTGAGAAAACACTAAAAAAATGTAAATATATGTAAATATCCCTTCCTCATGGAAAATTATAGATATTCTAGGTATGAATACCCCTTCAGCCGGGGCACCACAATTCCTGGATTCGCTGCTGTGAAGACCAGGAGAAGAAGTCGCAATCATCGCAACGCTGCTGCTTTCCTCTGAGGGCCCAGGGCACTTGTGTCACTTTAAGTTAAGAGTCTACCCTTCTTATCCAATCATGTATGATATTTGTCCAATCTAGTACTCATTTCGACCCATACCCATTGTGCAACCCGCCAAATCGTTTGGTTTTAGATGGATTTGATCGTTTGCAACCTTAGTTTATTCTTCCCCTGCTTGTGTGTGTCCATACCCATTAGGACTTTGATGTGCGACGCGAGTGCAAAGAAACTTGCCGACGAAAAGGGACATGCGTCGCATGCGTTGAGTTGGACACTCTTCAGTGGTTGGTTTCAAAGAGGTTACATTTTGGAAACCAACCCCAAGTATGTGTACATACTATGTATAACCATATCTCTAGAATACATATATATTTATACATATATTTATCATATATAACATGTATTCACTCCTTAGACTGCAGATCCCAAATCGACATCCAGGGAAGAATCGCTGGAGGTGCAAGTCTCCCAAGGAGCTTGGCGGCCAAGACTCAAGTCCCAAAAGACCCACAAATTGAGTGTTATCTTTTCTTGCCTCTCCATTTTTTTGACACTCAATCACATTACCCCTATAAGTATATATATATATAAATTGTATATACATATGTATGTATGAATGTATACATATTAAATGCATACATGTGTATACATAGACAAAATCACCCATGACTCAAAATCAGGTCTCAGACAATATCCACCAGGAATCCAAATTTGGGGCACATCTCAGCAGAAAGAGGATATGCTGATCAAGTATCCACCGCAATGCGGCACATGTCAGAAAAACAAAACTTGTTTTCCGAATATCTCACTTTTCTGGACATACAGACAGGATCCACGTCTATTTTTGTTTGTCTAGAAGCATCGTGGAGTTCCAAAAGGGGTTGAGACAACCATCAGCTAGCACTTGAGATGCACTGCACATTCCACGACATTCAGAGGAAGTTGATGCATGGTTTGCCGCGTTGCATCGTCCTTTGCACCGCACTTAGCGTTGCTGAATCTTTGGGAAGACGCTCGGTGTTTGGTCCAAGAAGGACTCTGAATCAACACGGACACATGCGTTAAGGGCAAGTGAGAAGTTGAAAACCCGGAAAGATGAAGTATGGTTCAACCAGGGACAGTTCAAAGAAATATGATAGATCTGATAGACGACCACATTAGAAATGATAGTTACCGGCTACCCGCCATGAACCATGATTTGATCTATCCCGAGTCGTCGATGCTCAGATGCTGCGACAGCCACCAAGCCATCTGTACCGAAGTGTTGCTGAAGTTTGTTTCCAGAAGACTACTAATATAGTCCTATTAAGCATGCATGTTTAGGTTAAGTCAATTGTGCTCACTTATAGACTTACGTTCTTGTCTTCAGCAGATGATGTCAGCACTTCTTGGGGGACCAGCTTTGAATATCTTTGACTTCTTGGAAGTCTGAGATGTCATGTTTCTTGGGTTAGTGGTTAGTGTATAATGTCAGCCCTGGATTAATAAACCCCAAACGGCTGTTTAATTGGGGGGTACCTTAAAAAAGTATCAGGTGAAATGACTATTGGAGGTGTACTTCCTTAATTGTCATAAACCATGGATCTATGCATATTAACCACTATTAACCACTATTAACCACTATTAATCATGGTTTAGCAAAATCCGGGGTTGACATTACCACATCTGTCCGAGATCTTTTTAGAGATTTTCTACAGCTGTGCCGCAGAGCATCGCTCAGGAGTCATCCCTAGGGGCGCCTCCCCGCTTCAGAGCATGGCGAAACCATCAGCCGCTTGTAATACACCAACCATGTGAAACCAGAGGGGAAGATGGAAAATGGGAGGGCTATTTTTCGACCCATTTTCCATAACAGTGATGTATGGAAAATGATGATTCGCCATAGCTAGCCTATTTTCTGTACAAAAGCCCAATGAGATTGCGGAAGGATGGCAAATAGATGACATTATTGTAGTCATGGAAAAGAACCGCAAATTGATACAAGTTGTCCATATCCTTTTTGTTGGGCAAGTTTGAGATTAGAATGTTCATGAACCATGGAGATTCCTGAGGCAAGCTCCAAGATATGGTTGATCATGGTTGCATCGTCTGTTAATGTCCCATAATACCCAATAATGATATGGTCAAATATTATCCCTTTATATCCCAGTATATACATATATATATATATGTGTATGTATCCCATTACAAATATATATATATATATATATCCCATTGTATCCCATTCATATCCCTAAGGCAACTTCCGCCCAGCCTCATGCGGGTACTACTGGTATCCCATTATAATCCATTACATAGTTTAAAATAGCACAAATATGCCACAATATAGTCATACGGTGGATGGAAGAAATCCTGCACCAGTTGATAGGTGGCTTATCCCATTATTTACAGGGTTTCAACCATCTAAGGTGATGCAGGATTTCTTCCATCCACAGTATGTACGAGTGAACGAACTCACTATAGCCCGTGTGGATGTACCTGCTTCAGACAAATTCAACCGATCTCATCTATGTCATGTCCTCAATGATATGGCTATGGATCAATACCTATTAATACCATTTTTAGTGGGATAAACATCCATTTACCAGCTATTTTGATGTGAACTACAGGGGTACAAGGTTTTGACACACTGCCATATCACCATGATATTCTCATGTGTGTCATCACTATTTCGTTGTATCCCCTCGCATTCGCATCAAGCCCAAAGATCGGCATTTTTCTCGATGAATTTACGGGAAAATCTTCAGGAAACTAATCAATCAATGGATTGTTTTCAGGAACATATAGGAAACATGTTTTCCCTCATCTTGAGGAAATACAGTTTCCATTATTTCAGGAAACAATGATTGATGTTCTCCTCACATATGGAGGTTTCCTCGATTCTTCAGCCAATTCTTGGAATTTTTGCAGCATCCCTTCATCACCCAGGTACCGTTATCTATCACTTCCACTGGCCCCACAAGCACGGTGCGACCAGTGTTGTTCTTTGTGTCCCTTGGGCCTGAAGTTGGACTCGAGAAAATGGCCTTGTAAGAAATGATAGGGGAATAATAGCCAACCGACTTGGATACAATTTTATATGATAGTGTATGTGATATGAAAAACTATATGAGATGGATCTGTCAGGAAAAGATGCGTTGGAGTTACTGGTGTTGTTGATGTTCAAAACTTAGAGGAAAATGAAGATCAACCATGAGATTGTGGGTACCTGGTTTGAGACAAACACAATCGTGGTCCTAGTGGTCAGGGCTTCAGATGGTGGACATTTGGTCGACCTAACAATGCAAGGGGATCAAAGCCCAAGGCTGTTTCAAAACTCAGCACAAGGCACTCCTGAGGAGTGAAACCAGTGATATTTGGCTATACCTTCTGACTTCTACCACTTTAAATTGCTCATCTGATAATTTTGCTTTCATGGCTATTGGCTGAATTGGCTGCAGATCAGAACCTGGCTGAAGCAAAATCCGGCAGCCACAACCCAAACATCCTATGAACCACAAGATGATCCCATTCTATTTGGTGCTTTCCACAGCAGATCAGTTTGGACTTTTGGGGATTTGAAAAATGCATCATGTGGTTTTCTCTTCAAACATAAGGAACCATATTTTGTGTATCAACATATATTGAAAAGTCCGGTTGATGGTTGAATATGGTACCATATATATATATTATATATATATGTACAGTACCATATAATACCATATATATATATATATATGTATACACTATGAATGTATATATATATATACATGTATATGTATGTGTAATATCCCCATATATTCTTCAATCATATTTTTGTTGTGTTTGGTTTCATAGTTTCCCTTTCATAGTGGCCATATCACAGGGTGGCCATCTGCGCCCGCGCGGGAGAGTTCGCCACGTCCCAGGCACGGCTGGCCAGATGATGCGAGCGTCTGGCGTGCGCAGGTCGAATACTTCAAAACGAAGTATCACTGTGCTTCGGTGGGACAGATGTGGTTCTTTAATAGATTATATATCAATGGCCATTTCAGGAACCTAAATTGGAGGTACCTACCATATATAAGGCCTATGTAAGGGGATATACCACCCAAAAATGGCCTTATATGGTACAGTACCTCTATCTTAGGATCCTGGAGTTCCCATTGAATATATATAGCTGATTATAGGATTCTAACTGATCGCTACAAGATGGCTAGGGATTGCAATGGTGTTTAGGCCACTTGTGTTTTTTTTTTTTAATGAATCATCGTGAATCCAACAATCATTGCATGGGGTTAGTTGTTTCTGTTCTTCTATAGTAGGTAATGTCATGTATATGGTCCCTTGTCGTTGACCATGTATTTGCATTGTTGCTTGCATCCCTCGAATTTGATTGCATCACCACATTTTGTGGTTTATTCCATGTCTTCCTGTTTATATAGATACAATATGTACAGTATATGATGGTCTCGAATCCAATTTGGATTAAATTGCGGCAACACCATTTGTTTATCCCCATGATAATTTCGCACGCTGCTAGTCTTTGAAAAAATATCACCTTTATCCCTGTTTGTATTCGATTGTGTGCAATTTTGTGTGCTGTCGTTTACTCTCATTTCTTGGTTGCATCATTTGTGTTGCCAGTGAAACAAAACTCTCCAGTTGTTGTGATATGCTTTGATCAAATCTTCATGCTGGTGGGTTAGACCGCAATATGTGTGAAATGAATCATTGCTCCCGTTGTTGTTTCTGAATTCCTAGGGCAACATCTGTATCTATCTCCATCAACCCCCACAACATGGTGGGAGCACGCCCAAAGTAGATAGAACCTCTTGACTTTGAGGTAAAAGTCCTCGATCATGTTCAGGAGAGAGGTTTCTATCATTTTTGGGGACTACAAAACCCAGGAGCACCTGACAAGACTATACAACATGGCTAAGCCATGATTTAGCCCATGTAAAGCTTGGTCGCAAGGATGCCCATCATGTCAGTATGCCTGATAATGTGCCCAACCTTCACAGTGACCTCAAGTGGGTATGGATCGTCAGAATCAAAAAATGGATTCGAAATGATTCTAATTTATTTTGAATTAGTGTTTGGTGGTTCTTCCAGATAGATATAGATAGACAGACAGACAGGCAGACAAATAGATAGACACATACTTAGACAGATAGATAGACAGACAGACAGACAGATAGATATATACAACCCCCAGAGGGATCATTTCAGATCCCAGTTGTCGATTGGTTTTCTGAAAGCTTGACTCCGTCAACAGTCGTTGGTTGCAGGAAGGGTTTCTGCCGTAGATTCCCTAGATGGATAGCTTGGTGTTTAATTAGGTTCAGTAAGATGTATGAAAGATATGGGGGGTTCCTAAAATAGGGGTACCCCAAATCATCCAAGTCATTAGACAAGTTTAGTATTGAAACAACCATGGTGACTTGGGGTACCCCCATTTTAGGAAACCACTAGCAGTCAGAGGGATGTCCAAACACAAAACCAGCAGACATAACTGGGGAGAAACCTTACTCTACCAATCACTTGGCTGTCCTTATCCATCCCAGTCATTATGACCAGAGTAATTATCAAACAGTTTTATATGGCTTATATTAAAGGTTTATAGTTTATAGGATTTTATAGGGTGTAAATCACGTATTAAATACTTACAGTAAGCAAATATAGCCGTGGTATGGTATCCCCCACTTACAATATCTTACAACTATAAATCCTTTAGCAACTGGGATGCACATCGCACAGTACCACCACCATTGCTGTCATCACCTCAGGTAAGTGCGTCACCATGCCGCACTTCGGCGGAAGAGAGATGTCCTTCCGCCTTGGGCATCGGGAGGAGGCGATGGGGCTAAGCCGGCTAAGCGACCAACAGACGTTGGTTTCGGGTGAACCGCGTGGGGCTGGTTTCAATGGGGATGCGTAACCATTGTACCTTAATCCAACAGTCACACCCACATATACTGCCGCGACTGCGACTGTGATGTTGCCAAACAGGGGGCCTTAGTGATTTGGTTTGTTTATTCTGGGCAAATTACAACGACCTCACTGTTCTCCCGAAGCCTGGAATCATGGTTAATAACAGGAATCATGCCAAAATGGCAGAACTTTTCAGGTTAGTGAATTAATATAATTTGCCCACATATATATATATATATATATATGAAGCTGAATTAACTGGTTTATCATCTGTTTAGTCTGTTTAGTTGTTTCCCACAGTCAGATTTATTTCCATTTGAAAAAAGTTGGAAGTCATGAATGGAACGTATTCACACTGTTTCTCGTTCACGCCTCTCACGGCGGTGAGAAGGTGAGAGATGTTTTTTTCCAGAGATACCCTCTGATAGACTGGGATTTCAACTGCAAACATTGGGGAAACTGATAATGGGATAGAATGGAATATGAGTTGGATATTATATAATGTATATAATATTGGATAATGTTTTAATATTGGATAATATTGGATAATATTGGTTGTAGTTATAGTTGAGGCCTGCCGCAGCCCTTGAGTCACATGCAGCACGGCTATCGAGGTTTTCTGGAAAACCCACCATTTATAGATGATTTTCCCATTCAAATGTCCATTTACTTCGGAGATTTTCCAGCTAGCCATGTTTCTTACCGAGGTGTGTTTTTTCCCGGCAAAGCAAATGAAACGGGGATGTTTTGGAAATGTGGTTCCAAAGTACAGATGTTTCCCAGAAACAATGATTGAACCAAGGAAAATTGGAGAATTACCGACACAAGATGGATTTCAACAACCAAAACGGGGGACGAGGATATGTCATTCCAAACTTTTGTGATTTTCCTCACCTCTGGCTGGGTCCTTAGTTGTTCGCCCCAAAAAAATGCAGGCAATGCTCAAACATAGGGTATAGCGGTATAGCGAATGCCCCAAAGCAGTTCCCATCCTAGTGGAAGCAACAAACGATTAGGATGCTATTGTTGTTGTTATGTTTAAAATTTATCAGAGTCCAAGTGTTTCAATTTCGTCAGAGTTGCCAATTAATGTTGCCACTGAATTTGGCAGTGATTTTCAGACATGACTTGACCTCAGCCGTTCGAAGGCAACTGACAGAGCTGTCATGAGCGTCCACAAGTCCTATCAAGAGCCATAGCAGAAGCAACAGATGATATATGTACATATAATATATATATATTTATATTTATTTATTTATTTGGTTGATTTAAAATCACCATGACTAGATGTTGAATACAATCTACTGATAAAATATGCAAAAAAAGATTGTGTCTTGCCAGGTATCGCCATGGCTGATGGCTACGTGGAGTCCGGCCGTAGTTCGCTCATTGATAACTTCGATCTCCATGTGCACTGCCTTAATGGTGAAGAATTCATGCTGCGCCTGAGTCCTTGGACTTTGGGCCGGGACGTGCGCCAGATGGTTTCGGAGCGACTTCCGACGAAGAAGGGTGCAAAGCTGGCGATCTACCATCTCACGACACCGTTGATACTCGCAAAATCATTGCAGGAGCAAGGCATTTCAGGGAAGACAGAGAGATTGTCATGTACTTATGTTCCAACAGACTTATATGCTGCGTGGTGTTACCTCCAAGGATTCCAAGTCTTTGACGAAGAGTTTGCATTGGATGGGATATCAGAGATAAGAATGAGAAGAGGTCGCACCTATGTCCAGCATTTAGGTCGCCTCCCCAAAAGCCTGGAAAAAAGGACTTTTGGTGAGGCGTTCAACCAAAGCCTTGAACGAGTGACTTTGCCGGGCAACTTGCAAAGTCTGACTTTTGGTGATGAGTTCAACCAGAGCCTTGACCGAGTGACCTTGCCGGGCAACTTGCAAAGCCTGACTTTTGGTGATATCTTCAACCAGAGCCTTGAACATGTGACCCTGCCGGGCAACTTGCAAAGCCTGACTTTTGGTGATGGGTTCAACCAGAGCCTTGAACGAGTGACCTTGCCAGGAAACTTGCAAAGCCTGACTTTAGGTTATGAGTTCAACCAGAGCCTTGAACGAGTGACCTTGCCAGGAAACTTGCAAAGCCTGACTTTTGGTGATATCTTCAACCAGAGCCTTGAACATGTGACCCTGCCGGGCAACTTGCAAAGCCTGACTTTTGGCGATAAGTTTAACCAGAGCCTTGAACGAGTGACCTTGCCGGGCAACTTGCAATGCCTGCATTTTGGCGCTAGGTTCAACCAGAGCCTTGAACGAGTGATCCTGCCGGGCAACTTGCAATGCCTGATTTTTGTCGGTGATTTCAACCAGAGCCTTGAACGAGTGACCTTGCCAGGAAACTTGCAAAGCCTGAAATTTGGAGATGGGTTCAACCAGAGCCTTGAAGGAGCGACCTTGCCGGGCAACTTGCAAAGCCTGGCTTTTGGCAATATCTTCAACCAGAGCCTTGAACGAGTGACCTTGCCCGGCAACTTGCAAAGCCTGACTTTAGGTTTTGAGTTCAACCAGAGCCTTGAACATGTGACTTTGCCGGGCAACTTGCAAAGTCTGACTTTTGGTGATGAGTTCAACCAGAGCCTTGACCGAGTGACCTTGCCGGGCAACTTGCAAAGCCTGACTTTTGGTGATATCTTCAACCAGAGCCTTGAACATGTGACCCTGCCGGGCAACTTGCAAAGCCTGACTTTTGGTGATGGGTTCAACCAGAGCCTTGAACGAGTGACCTTGCCAGGAAACTTGCAAAGCCTGACTTTAGGTTATGAGTTCAACCAGAGCCTTGAACGAGTGACCTTGCCAGGAAACTTGCAAAGCCTGACTTTTGGTGATATCTTCAACCAGAGCCTTGAACATGTGACCCTGCCGGGCAACTTGCAAAGCCTGACTTTTGACCATATGTTCAACCAGAGCCTTGAAGGAGTGACCTTGCCGGGTAACTTGCAAAGCCTGACTTTAGGTTTTGAGTTCAACCAGAGCCTTGAACATGTGACCCTGCCGAGCAACTTGCAAAGCCTGACGTTTGGTCGGGACTTCAACAAAAGCCTTGAACATGTGACCTTGCCGGGCAACTTGCAAAGCCTGACTTTTGACAATATGTTCAACCAGAGCCTTGAAGGAGTGACCTTGCCGGGCAACTTGCAAAGCCTGACTTTTGACAATATGTTCAACCAGAGCCTTGAAGGAGTGACCTTGCCGGGCAATTTGCAAAGCCTGGCCTTTGATGAGAAGTTCAACCTGAGCCTTGAAGGAGTGACCTTGCCGGGCACTTTGCAAAGCTTGTTTTTGGGTCCTCTTGTTCTACATCGGTGAGTTATATGTTTTTCATTGTGTTTTTCGGTGTTCTCCAGCGGGGACAGATGTCCACAAGTGACCATGAAGATCTTCTTTGCGGGAATTGCTTTGAGTGCATGCCTCCGGTTCAAATCGTATTGGCCAAAAGGATTCAGATTCAATGTTTGACTCCAGAATAATTCGTACGTAATTCATTCATCGACATCAAGTTGTCCATTGAATAAATCAATGTAGTCTCCATTGTGGGGTGGGCTTAGGGTATGCACAATGCTAGGCCACTGGCAATGAAACATCCGTGATGTTGTTGCATGTTTTACCGGATTTACCTACACAAAATGGTGATGTGTCGTGTCATTGCCAGGTGAAATTGCCAGAATGAAATAAGATAAACAGTGAATATATATATATATAATTGAATATATTAAAGACATATATTTAATTATATATATTGTAATAATGGTTCCTTTTCTTAATGAAGGGTCCTTTCAAGATTCGTTCTTTCTGAAATCCAAAGCGAAATGAATATGTCGCCGCAGTGTGGCTGGTCACGTCCACAGGTTTCAACATCATGCCAAAAAATGCTATAGTGCCTGCCAAATCAAGCACGACCCGATATTCCACCTGTGTAAGGTTGTCATCAAGAACCAATATCAATTTACAAGTGAATTGTGATGAAATTGAACTGATTCATGTAGGTTTTGCTTCTGCACTTTGCATGTGGGTTCCAATGTGTCTTGTATAAGTGAAATCCTTTTATAGAAAACATGAATGGTTTTGACACATGCATCCGCATGGTGTTTTGCACATTTTAAGGGGCCGAAAACATAAACTTTGTGCATTCAATATGGCACTTCTAGATGCAGCGTCCACCTGGTGTTTTGCCTCATTTTGCACTGACTGCACTGACTTCCCGAATGCGCGACGTCGTCGCTTTAGAGATTGCACTGACTTTTCATGTCCGGTTGTACCTCAGTATTATCATATCCGCGCTTGATACCCCTGCTTTTGAGGGATCGGATCCCAATGCTGGTCCCCCGGTGGCCACCAGGGCTACAATTTCTACGAGCTTGCAGACATCTTGGCCGAGAACATTCGCGCTTCTGCGTCAGATATGTGGTACGTTGTGGTACGGTGACGTCCTGGATTACATAAAGCTGGTCATGCTTAGATACCCTTTGCTAATCAAACTTGGCAATGAAAAATCCCCGCACTAAATGGAGGTTGACATGGGAACATACCATCTATGAATGAAAGTGTTTGCATGTAACTGCATGCATTGATGGGTATTGACATATATTAACAGACATTATTTACACTACATTTACGGGTTATCAGACGCTGACCGATTCCAACTTGGGGCTCAATTTTTGGAGTCCTACCCATCTGGAAGATGCAGGTACACTGGACTTCCGCATGTGTTTAATGAGAAGACAATAGCAATGGACCAATGGACCAAACCAAAGATATACCCGGCCTGGTTATGTCAACAGATTGCTATTGAAAATGGCCCAGTCGAAATAGTGGATTTACCCATGAAAATAGCATGGTGGATCTTTCCATAGCTACGTTAAATTACCAGAGGGTAGTTTTAATTTCCGACTTTTCTTCCGTCTCAGCAGTGCTGACCTTTGAACTTTCCGTAGTTTCCTACCGACCAACAAACTGACCAACTGACCTACTTGGGCTCGATCATGATAATTCCTTCCCCATCTTCCCCATCTTCAGCAGAAAAACCATGGTTTTTCAAAGGCCATTTACAGGCCATTGGGGGGGTTCCATAGTCATGGGGCTACCCCAAGCGAGCTTTGGATGGTTTCATGGAAAATCCCCATCAATGGATGAAACTAGGGCTACCCCCATTTCAGGAAAGCTCCATTTGTCAAATAAAGTTGATTTACCACGGTAGTCAAGATTCTGTTCTCCGAATTGTCCAAGCAACGCTCACGCGGGGATGTTCACAGCAAAGATCCACCTATATTCTATGTGTGTTTTGCATTCCCATGTGCCCCATGTATGGAATAGTCAACTATGTGTATCCAAAACAAATGAAGAAACACGACCATTAGCTCGCTAAGTTGCCTTATCACCAAGATATTTAGTGTATATGTGCTAGATAATGGATATATGGTGATATATCGACGTTAATGAGTTTTCTGTACCAACAGACACAACTGGGGCACCAAGACGAGCATCTCCCCTCACAACGAGCGAGGATCGGAGTGCAGGACACCTGTGATCCTGATATTACACGACTGGGGCTGTTACCTGGCGATGTGACATGGAGCCTGTGTGCACGGCTGGTTACCATGGGTGATTGTACTTGATGCATCAAGTTCTCTACTTTTTTGGTGTGTGATGGGATTTTGGACATCGTTGAATTTGACATCATATTCAACGGTGTATGCGTTTGTCTTTGACATGTTTATGGGAATCATGTTGTTTCGTCATCATCGTCATCACATAGAATTAAAACAAAACATGATCATAGTATTAATGATAATTATGATGATGATGATGATGGTGATGGTGATGGTGATGGTGATGATGATGTCCAAACAATGATGGCCAATCAGAATTACCAAACTATCTTGTAATGTGGATAGTCACAATACCCTCCGGCAATCAAATATGGCAATAGAAAATCCCTCATCTATATATAGATATGTTTCCCATTGGAAAATGAACATTTCTTTTTATGTGTCCCATTGCCACGTTTGATTACTGGAGGGTACCCGGCCTGGTAAACATACAAAGTTAGCTATTGAAAATGGCCCAGTCGAAATAGAGAATTTTCCCATGAAACATGGTGATTTTCCATAGTTTTTTGTACGTTTACCAGAGGCTAATTTAACATAATTGTTCACTAAAAGCAGCCATGTGTGAAGTGTTTTTTCCGCTGGATAAAAAGGTCCCCATTTCCTGGTGGTTTCTACTGTAGACAGCTAAGGTGACGCGCATAACTCAACGGGTTGGGCCGGTTGGGTCGATGGATTGGGGGATAGAACTGTAGCACTGTAGGGATACATTGGGGTGAAAAAGCAACAAACCCAACATCAACGGGGAACCTCACCTTGTTCATCTTGGTTTATCGGGATGGGTACCCTCTGGTTTTATTTAACATCATTTAACAGTTCGCGATTGAAGCCATGGCCATTTATAATTGATTTCCCTACTAAAAATGGTGGATCTTTCCATAGTTTTTCGTAGGTTTGCCAGGCCGGGTATGTCTGAAAATGTGGCACATTTTCCCGATGTATGGCAATGATTCATGGAGAATACTGTGACTAAGCATGGGGTGTACCACTGTACCTGCTTTGCCTATTTTCAGACAAAACCCACTCCACGTTTCTGTTGACTAAGTCCCCAATTCTTTGATGGTTCAATCATGTTTCTGCTAAATCTGACTCAGTCTCCGTTTTTGATGGTTAAATCACCATATGTCTATCAATTTCGAATGACTCAGTCCGGATTTTTCATGGTCTTCAACTAACTAACGTTCATGGAAAGTCTTCTGGTGCCGCGGTACGTAGCCACGGACACATTTCTTGTAACGACAATTACGGTTATCGGATAATTATGGAATCATTGCAATGAATCATACTAATCATACCAACTTCTCTGGTTGGTGGTTTGGAACATGAATTTTTATGTTTCCACAGATTTGGAATTTCATAATCCCAACCGGTCCGAACTCCATCATTTTTCAGAGGGGTAGGCGAAAAACCACCAAGCAGAAACTATTGATTATTGGATTTATGTTATCCCATGATCATCCCATAAAATTCACCAATGTTAACCCATTTTTTTAGCCATTAAATCACCATTAAATCAGAAATCTCAACCACCAACCAGATTTTGATTAACCATCATTCACCATATAATACCAATTAACATTAACCATTATTAACCAGTTCAAGCAGTTCTCATTTTTTTTGTTTCGAATCATCTCCAGTGAGATGTCTTGGGGACGATGATCTAGGTATGTAGTAAGCCCCAAACTACGAGAGAAAAGTGTGAAGAAAATCCCAGTAAAACTCAGTGATTACCAGACTGGTTTTATCACTTTCGTGGCAATGTGTAATATTCCATTTATATCTATGATGTTCATGGATTTTCCTGTATTTCTGTGGGAGATTCATTGCATGTTGGACCCTAAGGCATCTGGGGATTCCTAATGCAGGCTCGATATCCAGGCGAGGACGGACAAAGCCGACGGAAGAAATCATTCAGAATCCACAAATTTGCTGTGGTCCTATAGCTTCTGAACTTGACATTGATATCTATGTACACATAGATACTGTACATATATATATATATATATATATGTGTGTGTGTGTTAATGCATGTGCTTGCTGATTACTGTTTTTTGTTCAACAGCCTACATCCGGAAATATTATAAACCCGAGAAGCAAAAGCATTGCATAGCTAAAAGGATCGGTAGGTGCATGCACGTGATTCCTATCATCCTTAGATTTCTACTTTATCCAAGGCCCAAGATCGATCTCATGTCTGGTCGGTGCACCTTTTCGAGGCAATCTTGGTTTGGTTTCCCTGGAGATCTCAACAACAACGTGTGTTCTTCTGCGTTCCAGACATCTAGAGGGCATTAGGTTCTTGTGCGAAGCCTTTGCTGAGTTTGAGACCGAGCCCCGAAGCCTTGTGCAGTGAGCCGGACCATAGCTAAACGGACAATAGTTAACTTGTGCTAATTCATAAGACCTAGATTAACCTTGTATATATCCCATTGAGAATAATCCAGATAACTGGTAGGCTACCCATTGTTATTTCTACTTAGTGATAAATGACGTGTTTATTCGAGATGTATGGAGCGATTGATAGATAGACAGATAAGTAATGATAAATAGATTACTTACATAGTTTAATAGATAGATACATAAATAATCACAAATGGACTCTAGATTCTAGATACATAGGTTGCTTATTTTCGCCCAAAGAAACAACAATTCCTGGTTCCTGCACTGTACGGCTCCGGCACATGGCAGGCTTGGTCAAAAGCATCGTTGCTTTGGATGTTGGTCAACCCTCCTGCGTGACAGGCCTCGATGCTTGGCCCAAGTACGTTTTTTTGCTCGGAAAATAGGTGATTTAGTAAGGGTCTTTATTTGGAAAATGCTCCAGGACTCCATGCTGCTGGAATATTTACCAACATTTACCCAAACAAAATCACCCAGTCATGTAGGTAAATATACCAGCACCATGGAGCATATGGGTTTTGAAAATTGGATGATTCAGCGATTAAACAAACAAACATGATGGAAAGGGGAAGCTTCGGATTTAGTGAGACTTTCTCATCAAAAAATGGTGAATGAGATCGAACCAGCAGAAATGGGGCTAAGGGCTAAACGGCTAAACCAACCAGTATATGATTACAAAACAGAGATATGTGAATACGTGCACGGGATTCATTGTTCAAAATTGAGAAGCTACTTGGGTGTTGCAGCTGAAAATTGGATGTACTGCAACCCCCAGTTTGCTCTTGTGATAGAGAAGACATGCGGGAATGATGATAAACCATGGGATTTAGGGGTACCCTGTGATCAGGGGCGGATTTGTCACCGAACGACGGTCTCCAGTATCCCTAAGAAACCATTGGGTTTACCGTGAAACAGAGAGAATGTGTCGCCAGCTGTGGGACAACAACCAAAGTCAGGATGGTATTTCAGATGTTTTAAGGTAACTAAGGAGATCATACTTGCAGTAAATCATTCCCGTTGGTATCCATGCCACAAGCCTCCCTCAGGACAAAGCACTCGGGGCATTCTTTGCATATCAGTTCCTGCCTTTGGCCGCCTTCTTCATCATACGAGCTACGGCGTCTCAGCACATCTGGTGGTGGTGCCATCCCCAAGGGGCCCCTTGAAGGCCCCTTGGGGGCCCAAGCACTGACCCCTTGGCTGGTAGAAAGCATCCGGAAATGGTAGGTTTATGACACTTGGGTTTACCTCATTATATGTGTTTACATGGATGGATGGATAGATAGACAGATAGATAGATAGATAGCTGTGCCCAAAAAATGATGCGTATCGTTGAATGTATAATAATGTATATGACCATTTGTCAAAAATAGTTGTTTAGAAGTTTAGTATTGGTTGTTGATAATTCATCTGGGTCTACTGTTTTTTCCTCTTCGTTATGAGGCGGCACGCAACTAAATTCAGCAATTCTGCAAGGCAGCGCTAGCAAACCCGCTAGGTTTGCGCTAGGTTTGATTGACAGCCATGGCCTCCATGTCGTGAATGTCTTGCCAGCTTTTCTTTCCACATATTCCCAAATTTTCGATTTTTTTTACGTATTTTACGCGCTAGATCGCCGCTAGCAACGCGCTAGCGAAAATTGCAAATACATGCCCCGGTCCACCCGCAGCCCATTCAGAGGCACAGCCATGTTCACGCTTTGGTAGCTTACAGTAAGGAAACAGCGTTGATCAGGAGGCATGTCAAGAAGCATATTGTATTCAGAGAGGCACACACACAGAGACACACAGTTCAGGAGATAGTACCAGCGACAGCGAATGAAAACCGACGTGCGTTAGCCGATTCCTGTGGTTTTAGAAAGATTTCCAAAGGTAACGAAGAATTTCCACGTTTTCACGTCATCAAGGTAGGTCATGTTTTTTAAAGGCAAACATGAGGCGGCGCGCATGGAATTGCGATTTATCAACAAAACCGGGAACAGACATTTTGACATACCGTCATATATGATTACATAATGAATTACATGTATGATAGACATATATATATATAGTATTGGAGAGGATTGGTTGCCACATGTTGCCACTTTTCGGTATTCTTGGCATTGTCCTGTCCCATTCGCCAACCCGTTAGACCCTGAAAGCGCCCTCAGGTAATTCGTGGAACATTGCCTGGTTTAATTTTGATAGCTATGTTCAATTACCAGAGGCTATAGTGGGGATTGTAATTCAGAATTCATTCAATCCCTTCTCCTAATTTTAGATTTTGGAGACCCCATTGGAAACCTTGGATTTGGGATCTCTTCATTTTGGAGGCTCATGTAGCAAGTACTTCTTTTTGTGGGGCAAGGGCCTCGGCCCTTGATTGCACCCTATAGTGAATCCCATGGAACCAGATGTTTCACCACTGTTTGTTTGATGGTGAAACCACCGTGCATGTTTCCTAGCGAAAACCCCCAATTTCTGAATGGTGAAACATGGTGAAACCACCGTATGTTTCCCATTGAATCCCTCTGTTGTTCGATGGTGAACTCCCAGAATCTCCGAAGCCGTGACCGACGCGAGGCTCGCCTTGGACCGACGCTTCGCGACTGGGGCCGCTGGGTGGCGGACGGCGCGATCCGCGGCTTCATCTGGCTGGCGGGGCATGGCAGCCGAAGCATCACGGCGGATGCAGCTTGGACATCTTGGACCGGTGGATGCTGTGCCGGCTGGCCCAACGTTGGATTTTTAAGCACTATTTAAATAGAGATTTCATAGGATTCAATGGGAATTTCATGGGAATAGCATGGGAATAGCATGGGAAGAATGGATATCTAATGGAATTAACATGGGATTCACCTTTGGGTATTTCCACATGGCTAGCTATGGAAATCAATGGATTTCCTGGTCGGAAAATGACCTACAAATCGTTGATTGCCAATACCTATATGGTTATTTGTATAAGATTTTGCCATGGGAAATGGCCCATTTATAGATGATAAACATGATGATTTACCTATCACAAATGGTGATTTTCCCAGCTATCATACCCTTCGGTATTCGGTAATCAAACATGGCTAGCTGGGAAATCCACAAACTAAATGCGGTATGAATGGGGAAATCATCTATAAATAGATGATTTTCCATTCCCATGTTCCGGGGAGGCATTCAGGAAAGAGATTTGATGGGATACTGGAATACAATGGTCAAATCCTATACTGTGGGTAATTGTGTATGTGATGTACCCAAGATGCGCGTTTTTATTTGGGTTTATCAATCAGGTACCCTGAATCCCGCGATTAATGATCACATGTTTCATTCAAGTAGCAATTTTGATTTGCGGACAAACATATTTTGGCTATGGCTCGTGACACTCCACTCGCTCTTGGCAAGAGAATAACTGTGTTTTTCTGCATTTTCGTGGCATTCTCAGATTTGAATAACCCAGAAAAGGCGGAAAGGTAGCTGTTTGCATTTGTTTGCCCCATAGCATACTTCTTCGATTCAAGGTCCAGAAATCTTCACCAAAACTCTGGACATTTGTTTCGTCCCTCATTGGCCGACATTGGCCGACTAAGGCATCCTATCCATACTTTCACTACCTGAAAGGCCAAGGATTTCGAGATGCGCCAAAAGTGTCTTCAGGCAGTGTTGGGAATGGCTGGTGCTTTTCGAAGTTCTGTCCGCGCAATTCCATGAAGATCATGAAGCCCACCCTCTGGTAATGTTGTTTTGTTTGCTAAGGAAATTCAGCATGTTCAATGGGTAACACATTGAACAAAATGGATCAAAATGGGCCATGGCTTCCATGGCTATGTCAAGTATTCGGAGGCGATCAAATTGACTGTTCCAAGCACAGCAACTTCCAGCAACTCCCGGAATCCACAGACGACTTAGTGCAACCCTTGATTCACCCTTGGCTGGTGACCAGTACAAGTGGCAAAGAACTTCAAGAATTTGGTTCCAAAAGTGGTCAAGATGAGTCATATTGCATTGAAATAGCAGCCAAATAGACGAAGTCAGAGTCGAAGGCCTTTTGATCTTTGGTCTTTTCTTTGTTTCGGAGGAAGTCAAAACCCTTTCCGACCTTGGCAGATGATTTGAGTGGGAAATCCCCCTTTAGATATTCCTTATAAACCAGCAGAACCCGGGTACCGCTTTTAGGGGCAGTTTATAAAGATTTCACTTCTGAACATGAGACATAAAAAAGGGAGGCTTTATAAAATGCATGCATTTTTGAGAGACCGATCGTCATTCTAAAATCTACTGTAGCCCAATTTTGGAAGCAATAAAATGGCAAATCCAAGTAACAAGAACAAAACCTAGCCCTGGGTCACAAAAACATTTATAAAATGGTCTGGTGATCGGTCTATACATGTTATAATTAAAATGCCTTTTCCGGC
The DNA here is from genome assembly GCA_947184155.2 of Cladocopium goreaui. Lineage (NCBI taxonomy): Eukaryota > Dinophyceae > Suessiales > Symbiodiniaceae > Cladocopium > Cladocopium goreaui. Next base: position 541,889 of record CAMXCT020002247.1, on the reverse strand, counting down.
CTATTCCCAAAAAAGTCATCCGGACATGCCATTATTCTGGTCAGGCGGTTATAACATGTCCAATACAATATGGTCTGTTTCATAATCCTTGATTTTTGCCAATTTGTAAGGTTTTATTTTGGAAAAAAGTGCCCGAACAATAGGCATTTTATAACTTCAAGAAGTGTGTAATTTTATAAAAGCGGCATGTCGGAATTACCATTTTCAAAGGAGCACAATGGGAAAATTGTCAATTTACAAGGGTAATCCTTATAAAGTGGCGCCACCTAGGTTCCAGGTAATATTACAAGGGGGATAGTGGGAACTTCTTCCAGGTGCCACCCTGCCGACCGTGCCATCCTGTCCCTGTCTTTTCATGCGCCTTGGTTTGAAGCGGAGCATTGAGAGAAGACATGCGAAAAAAATCTGGGATGAAATAGGTTTCTGTGGATTGACTTCGAAGCAGAAGGAAAAGATGTACCCTCCGGTAAACAAACATAGCTATTGAAAATGGCCCATTTATAGTGGATTTACCCATTAAAAATTGTGATTTTCCATAGTTTTTTGTAGGTTTACCGGAGGGTAACCAAGGTTAACCATGTGAGTCTTCAGTGAAGACTTTGGCCACCCAAGGTATGCCAAACGGAAGCCTTTCATGCCACTTGGTGAGGATCGGTGTGCTGATCCTGGAAATCCCAGAAGTTGTTAGTGGTTTCAATATGTTTCATAGGGAAATCACCATTTTTCATAGAGAAATCACCAACTTTCATAGGGAAATCACCATTTTTCATAGGGAAACCACCAATTTTCATAGGGAAATCACAATTTTTCAATGATGACTGGATTTTCAACCCTCGGATGCTGACCCCAAATGAAAAATATTGGGGTCCAATTTCAAAGCAGCTTTTCACCACGCGAAGTACTTAGAACTCCATACAGACCATCTTGGTGCCTGGTTGGATGCGTTGAGCCAGTTGATGCCCCATTGCCGACCGGATTGGACCCCTGCACCGGTTCGTACTATACCAATATGACTGAGATTACAGCTACGATAACAAGGGTTTATCCAGGTTACAGTACATAAACCCTTATAGTAGCGTTGGGAAGCCAGTTGATATAACCTGATATAAGATAGCATGATATATGAATATATGTTATATATAAAACCTTGTTACATCTATTTACATCTTATTACTAAGCCAGTTATAACCCAATTCATAGCAGCTGTTGCCTTGGGCGGAATCCAGGTTCCACAGCAAGGCTTGGGCAGAACATTTGATGCTCGGTGATTCGTAAAGGAACGTTGGAGGTGTCCGTTTAGGTTTTTTTTATGGCTTTTCATGGTGGATTTAAACGAAGAAAAAGAGGGGATTTATCATGGATATATCATGATGTATCACCTATTTTTGGGGATATAGATGAATATAGCGGGATACATCTTGGGAGATTTCACCACCATTCTCAATCTTTTTGGTTTCACTTGTGCACCCGGGTCGTGCCCTTTTCAGACTCATCAACATCGCAGGTTCCGGTCCAGGGAAAGTATGATGATAAACCATTGGCATGTTGGTGGTTTCAAACATTGTTTTTTTCCATAATATATGGATATATATGGGATAATCATCCCAACTGGCTCATATTTTTCAAGATGGTTAAAACATGTTAAAACCACCAACCAGATTGGAATGTTGGGGGTAATCACTTGATTTTCGCACCTAACTTGGCCCTAAAAAAGGGGTGGTTCAATCGATGCGGTTCCCCGTGCTCCAACTTAACTTATTCAGCCGCAGCTGCTGACGCACGATTCCTGTACGTGTCAGAGGGCTTTTTTCCACACATGCCAAGCCAATAGCAGAGGATATTGGCTTGATTACCATTAGCATAAATAGGATCAAAAGCACCAATTGGGTTAATCTACTGCTAATGATATATATAATCTGTTTGGTTAATTACCTTAGCAAAACCCAGTCATATATAATCCACTGCTAAAAAATATGCAAATGAACATAGATTGTGTTTTGCCAGGGGTATCTGAGATTTGCCATGGCTGATGGCTACGTGGAGTCCGGCCGTAGTTCTGAGCTTCTTGACGCTCTCATTGATCTCCATGTGCTCTGCCTCAATGGTGAAGGATTCATTCTGCGCCTGAGTCCTTCGACTTTGGGCCGGGACGTGCGCAAAATGGTTTCGGAGCGACTTCCGGCGAAGAAGGGTGCAAAGCTGGCGATCTACCATCTCACTACACCGTTGATACTTGCAAAATCATTGCAAGAGCAGAGCATTTTAGGGAAGACTGAGAGATTGTCATGTACTTATGTTCCAACAGACTTATATGCTGCGTGGTGTTACCTCCAAGGATTCCAAGTCTTCGACGAAGAGTTTGCATTGGACGGGATATCAGAGATAAGAATGATAAGAGGTCGCACCTATGTCCAGCATTTAGATCCCCTCCCCAAAAGCCTGGAAAAATTGACTTTTGGTGAGGCGTTCCACCAAAGCCTTGAACGAGTGACTTTGCCGGGCAACTTGCAAAGTCTGACTTTTGGTGATGAGTTCAACCAGAGCCTTGACCGAGTGACCTTGCCAGGCAACTTGCAAAGCCTGACTTTTGGTCGGGACTTCAACAAGCGTTGAAGGAGTGACCTTGCCAGGCATCTTGCAAAGCCTGACTTTTGGTTTCAGATTCAACCAAAGCCTTGAACATGTGACCCTGCCGGGCAACTTGCAAAGCCTGACTTTTGTTCATGGGTTCAACCAGAGCCTTGACCGAGTGACCTTGCCAGGCAACTTGCAAAGCCTGACTTTTGGTCGGGACTTCAACAAAAGCGTTGAAGGAGTGACCTTGCCAGGCAACTTGCAAAGCCTGACTTTTGGTTTCAGATTCAACCAAAGCCTTGAACAAGTGACCTTTCCGGGAAACTTGCAAAGTCTGACTTTTGGTGATGGGTTCAACCAGAGCCTCGAACGAGTGATCTTGCCAGGCAACTTGCAAAGCCTGACTTTTGGCGGTATGTTTAACCAGAGCTTTGAACGAGTGACCTTGCCAGGCAACTTGCAGAGCCTGACTTTTGGTTATTGCTTCAACCACAGCCTTGAACAAGTGACCTTGCCAGGCAACTTGCAAAGCCTGACTTTTGGTTATTGCTGCAACCACAGCCTTGAACGAGTGACCTTGCCCAGCAACCTGCATAGCCTGACTTTTGGTGATAGCAGCTTGGAAATGGCGTTGGGTTTTAAGTTCAGCCAGAGCCTTGAGCAAGTGTCCTTGCCCAGCAACTTGCAAAGCCTGAGGTTTGGTACTGGATTCAACGAAAGCCTTGAACGAGTGACCTTGCCGGGCAACTTGCGAAGCCTGACTTTTGGTGATGAGTTCAACCAGAACCTTGACCGAGTGACCTTGCCGGGCAACTTGCAATGCCTGACTTTGGGCTATAAGTTTAACCAGAGCCTTGAACGAGTGACCTTGCCAGGAAACTTGCAAATCCTGACTTTAGGGTTTGAGTTCAACCAGAGCCTTGACCGAGTGACCTTGCCGGGCAACTTGCAAAGCCTGACTTTTGGCAGTATGTTCAACCAGAGCCTTGAACGAGTGATCTTGCCCAGCAACTTGCGGAACCTGACTTTTGGTTTCAGATTCAACCAACGCCTTGAACGAGTGACCTTGCCGGGCAACTTGCAAAGCCTGACTTTTGGTGATGGGTTCAACCAGAGCCTTGAACGAGTGACCTTGCCAGGAAACTTGCAAAGCCTGACTTTAGATTATGAGTTCAACCAGAGCCTTGAACAAGTGACCTTGCCAGGCAACTTGCAATGCCTGACTTTTGGCGGTATGTTTAACCAGAGCCTTGAACGAGTGACCTTGCCCAGCAGCTTGCGAAACCTTACTCTTGGTTCGGGTTTCAAGCACAGCCTTGAACGAGTGACCTTGCCAGGCAACTTGCAAAGCCTGTTTTTGGATAGCATTTATCTGCATCTGTGAGTTCAGTGTTACTCGTATGTTTTTCTGCCCGCGAGCCGGTCCGGTCCGTTTGAAAAGGTGAGCTGGTGGGATGAAGCATTGCCTGCCTGTTTGGGCAGGTGAAAGGGTTAATTATTTGGTTCTGCCCAAAGTTGAAACCCCTGTTTTATCAAGTTTCCAGATTTAATGTTTATCTTTTCCAAATCCCGTTCTCGCCCAAGAAGGGTATAAGTCGTACAGTCGTTGCTTTATGTTCACCGACTTTTCACCAGTTCGAACATACCCTCCATGACTCCATGACTCCATGACTCGGCGTAGTAAACCAACCAGTTCGCCAAAGGTTGGGGGGGGGCCTTCTGCAAGATTCGGCTCTGTCGACCAGGAAGAAGCGTTCAGACTGCCATGTGATTCCCGTGAACGCAGGTCGCTGAGCGCTGGCTGCTTGGAACGGGTCATTTTTTTGAGAATGTAGCAGACGACAAGTTCTCGTTATCTTTAGGATTATATTATGATTATATATATATACGTATATAATTTATATTAATTTATATAATTTAATTTAATATGATATTAATATGAACCAAACAATTTGTTTAATCCCAAATCTTGACCCACCCCAAGTGTATATAGCACCCTAGAGCCTATAGTTTGAATACAGTTTCTGTAAATATACAGGATGGTTCTACTAGACTATATGACATTATTGGAATATATGGTCGAATAGGCTCTGTTCAGCACCCAATCTGCAGCGCCATACTAGGAACCATAGGTTTGGTTTGGTTTGAGCTGTTTACCAACCCTTTTCTTTGCGTACCCAATTGCTACCCATACTCATTGCGAGCAGATTCCCATGTGTGCTTTATGAGCTTCCATGTTTTATTATATAGTAACAAATTCGCTTTTGACTGTCACAATGTGTTTGTGAATTTGTTTGAGTCAACAAATCAGTTCTTGTGACGTGATGTTTTTTTGTAGGTAAAGTCTTTGCAGGAATGCATAGGTTTCAGAAGCCCCCATTAACAGCACCACACCCTCAGTCCAGTCGTGAAGCGACAGGCATGAAGGGTCATTGGCTGCAGGCCTGCCCCGTGTTACCCTGGTCATCGAAATGAATAGATCCAATACGAAACCAGGGCTTTCGAACAGGATGGGGCCCCCAGTCGATAGCGTTCAGTTGCCTTATAGGTGGCTGAATTCTATGGTTTATGGTAGATATAACTATAGTCAATGGATGGTAATGGGGTTTATAAACGAACTTATAACTGGGGAGCACCATCCTGAAGGAGTGTTCAATCTTAGAGGAACTCATTGAGATGTAAAAGGAACTACAACCCAGCTACACAGGTCCAGATGTTTGCCATGATTAGGAGATGCCCCCATCCGTGGTAAGACCATTCTTTGGTGTCAGAACTATGGTCCGATGGTTACTAACCAGGTTCGAACTTTTGTTCTAAATCAGTATTTATGTTTGGTTAAACCACTGCTGTTCTTAAATCACTACATTTGATAGCGGCTAGATCCCAATTTTGGTTGGCTGAATCATCATGTTTGTGGGACCCCAGTTGCCTGTGCCATGGTCAAGTTCCTTGGAAATTAAGCTATCCTTGGGGATGGTCATTATGTAATCCATGTTCCATAGGGGGTTCAATGGTTCTGGGTAAATTTCATAGAATTGGATGATGGGAAAATTTACAGGAAAGCCCTATATTTGATGGTAAAAACCATGGTTTCCTGTAGATTTTCCCTTAAATCAATCCATTGAAAATTATAACGACCTCACTGCGACCGAACCCTGGAATCATGATGAATAAGGGAAACAAATCCTGAATTATCCTCAAGCGGCCTTTATTTCAGGTCAGTGAAATATAGTAATTTACCCAGATGGTTATATAATGGGATTTAATAGCGATTTACGGGAATTTAATGGGATACAATGTTCATAACCCTGTTTTGGTTGATTACTATATGGCGGTTTCTTAAGTCACGGAGGATCCCCAAGTCACCATGGCTGTTTGGATGGTGCTTTCTTTTGATGTCAAGATGTGTCATTTAAGTTTTGTGGGACTCTCGCTTCAATTCCTGTGGCAGGTGGAAAAAGCCCAAGAAGTGAACGAAGCGATCGAGAAGTGGTTGGAATAAAAATTGCGTCGCGGAGGGTCATGGCACGTCAGCTAGTTGTGATATTCTGGCGGTTCTGACAATATCCAACAATATCATACATACCTAGACCCTCCAACTATCCCCCAAGAATTGGAAAAGTACCAATATACCGGAATTATGGGGCAAAACACCAGGTTTTAAGGCACTACTTGGAGGGTCTAGGTGATTTGGATATCCCACTAAAGACATCAAATGATATCGTACAGTATCAGACTGAGACAAAGCTTACACTAGCCACTTGTGCAGTGTTCAAAACCCCTGTTCATGATTTCAGGGGATTATACTACCCAAAACTACCCAAGTATTATAGATTGTGATCTATGAATGACTCAGTGGGTTTTGAACATTGCTCACCTTCTTTACCGGTACTTATGACTATAGCCACGGAGGTTCATTCATGACTCGCAGGCAGCGGCCGCCTCTGAAACAGAGAAACATGTACGTCCCATGTGCGGGGGCTCAGCGTATATGGCAACATCATCGGAAATGTTAAACATCAACTGCAATCATTTGGGTTTAACGATCTGAAAATGAGATACCCGAAATCTTGATGGTTGAACATGTTTGAGGGATGTCCATCCGTCCATCCATCCATATTGAGTTATTTACATTCCTAAGTGGATGAGCAAGATCTATCGGTTGGCAAGTCAGCCGATGGTCCTCTTCCCACTGGTTAAGACAGGGGCTACGGTCACGCCATAAACGGCCAACAGGATCCAAACTTTCCTAACAGGACATGTGTCGATGATGCTGCTGATCCGTCCCAGCAATGCATGCAAGTCAATATCTAGCAACATGTACCAACATTTAGCAACATGTACCCCAAAAGTTGCTGATATTTACCAACTCTCACCAACATTTACCAGCATTAACTAACATTAACTAACATTAACTAACATTAACCAACATTTACCAATCAAAATTGGTCCATTCCTGGTAGGTTAAAAGCATCAGCCTGGCGTAGCCTGTTGGGTCTGGCAAGGCCAAAGAAGTTGGTCGGAAAGTCGCCTTTCTTCCGTGCCGCAGGGAGTGGTGCGGCAGGATGTGGTCCGAATGTATCCCCAACTGACTGAATGGATTGGTGAAGATGATAGTGGATAATATTATTTGAATATTCACTATTATCCACTATGATTGAAGAATATAACATAATGGATTGAATAATAGTGGATATAATAACGGTGAAGATTTACTGAAGTTGTTTGACCTTTTTTTTGCTTATGGAATAATAGTTGATGATATAAGAATATTGTCTAATCATAGTGGATGATATAAGAATGTTGGAATACATAAATGTTGTCTAACAATAGTGGATAATATCAGCTCCAAAGACTATTGCTGGATGGATATGTTGAATCCTTTAGTTTTTGTTCAGCCGACTGGATGGAACATATTGGAGAGTCAATTGTGTTTGATGTTTTTTTGGGCTATAAATGGAACATATCATAACTGGTTGGTGGTTTGGAACATTAATTTTATTTTTCCATATGTTTCCATATATTGGGAATAATAATCCCAACTGAGTTTCATGTTTTTCAGAGGGGTTGAAACCACGAACCAAAGAACATGAGCAGCAAAAGATGACATGTGTCTTTGTGATCAAAGATTTACCATGTAAGAAGACGGGATGCGTTGGATGTGCAAATCATTCTTTGACTTAAATGGGATCAAGCCAGTGGTGGGACTGGGTCGGGGTTCTCACCACTACTCTGGGTCAATTTTGATTATGATAAGATACGAACTAGTACTTTAATCTTTTGATATTAATGGTAAAATACTGACCAGCTATAGATTATTATTTTGACAGGTATCTAGGTTCCACCATGTACTTTGCGACTTGCTTTGGTGAAATACCATCAGTGTAATCAGGCAGGGTGTTTGTGATACTTCCTCTTAGTTCTCCGGTATCCGCCCAAAAGTGTGACTCAAAAACGAATAGATTCCAGTCAGGGTTTCTGGAATTTCTACTGGGGCAATCTTGGTTTGGAAGCTACATCGGTCCGTCGGTCAATTAGTTTCCATCAATGGATAAAACAAACTGCAATAAAATGAGACTTGAGTAAGGCATGATTTCATGGTCTATAGGGCATCTCAGGGTCAACGGCATGTTTCTTGGCCTTTAATGCCCTTCATTTTATGGATCAATGTGTTTCCATGATTTTGCAGGGTATCTAAGGTCAGCCATAACATGAGAGTAACCACCAGACTTCACCAGGTGTTCAGCCAAACGGCAGGTCCCAAAGATGTGTCCAAGCTCTTTGAAGAGGCAGGGCAGTGGATGGCGGATGAAGTATGAACCGCAAAGGATGGTATCGTTCCATAAATGGGGCTACCCCAAAAATGGATGGTTTATAATGGAAAATCCCATGAAAATTAGTGATTTGGGGGCACCCCAGATGGATTGGAAACCTCATGAAACCTCCAGATAATGTCATAACTCTTCCCAGAATGGTTCGGTCTTAATTGGCTCAATCTTGGGTCTGTGTCAAATTAGGTGTTGGGGGTGGATGCGAAAAACCTATGACCAACATGTGTTGTTGGGCCTGACATTGTGCGTTACCCGTCAAAACCAAGCCATACTGGAATGTGACAAGCAAGAATTCGGCAACAATCCAGGTAGCTAAGCATGATGCTTATTGATTGGGCATGCTCCTAGAGACTCTTTGCAGGGATGTGCAAACATGGAATATCCATCTATATAAATGTCTTATATACACATGTTTGGTTGCATTAAGGTTGTATTTGATATATTATACATAATATATATATATATATACATACCACATATATATATATATACATATATATATGTACATATATATATATATATATATACATATATATATGCATATGCATATACGCATGGACATGCGATACAATACATGCATTGCATTACATCACATTACATTACAGTAGTACGTACCTATCCCTTTCACCAGGGTTACACGCTTTGGATCAATAGCCACGCAAGATGAGCCCCCACAGTTATAAGTTCGGTTGGAACCCCCCCTTTCAACTATAGGTATATCTATCATGAAGCATCTAGAATTCAGCTAGTTACCCTCTGGTAAACTAACAGAGCTATGGAAAATCACCATGTTCAATGGGAAAATCCACTATAAATCACCATTTCCAATAGCTATTTTGACATAACCAGAGGGTACTTGCACCAACTTAGCTATCATAAATCCGCCATAAATCCCATGAAATCCCCATTGGTTCAATCGCCAGATCGATACGGACGGCGATGGCCAGCTAAGCAGGGAGGACCTATTGTCGGCTGACTCAGCGACAGGGACGGATCCAGCTCTGGATTTCACCAAAAGGGTTGGTAAATGTCCTGAGTATTTGGGTAAAATTGGTAGACTTGGAGATTTTGAACATCAATTTCTTCAACATGTTTTATTGAAAGTGATGTTCACCAGGCAAAAAAATATCTGGATTCTGGATTCATGTCCTGGGGGATTTTGAACATCACCTTGAAGAATCTTCAAGAACATTTGTTGGAGATCAAAAAACATATATCACGAAAGGTAGCTCCAGAGGGGCTACCTTGAGTTTTACTTTACGAAGTAAAGGGGAGGGCGGCCAGCCCCGTTACCTGATTCTTCAGGAGATTGCTAGTCATTTTAGTACCCCCCCCCTCCACACCTCCCACGCACCCTAAGAGCAGACTCAAAATACTGTAATTTACAGTATTTTTGTTCTTTTCGGATCAAGAAACCACATTTTGCTACATGGTGAAACCTCCGTAAATACCAGTGTTTTTGCTAGGTGCTGGCCAAAAAACACTGTAAATACCGTGCTTTTTACTACCAGAGGCAAAAAACATCGTAAATACCGTGGTTTTGGGCTTCCGACCCGCCAAAAACATTGGTATTTACGGTGTTTTTTGCTCCGAGCGATGCAAAAACACGCGAAAACACCACCGATTTGACGATTTTCGGCCACTACGGAACCGAGCAAAAACGCTGCAGGGGTAACACCAACACCGACAAGAACAACACCAACAGCAACAGCAACAACAACAACGACGACGACGACAACAACAACAACACCAACGCACAACGCACAACGCACAAAGCACAACGCACAACGCACAACGCACATCACACAACACACAAAACACGCAAAACACACACAACACACACAACACACACAACACACACACAACACACAACACACACAACACACACAACACACACACACAACACACATACAACACACACACACACACACACACACACACACACACACACACACGCAACACACTCAACACACACACACACACACACACAACACACACACACACACACAACACACACAATACACACACACACATACAACACACACAACACACACAACACACAACAACACATAACAACACACCACAACGCACAACAACACACCACAACACACAACAACACACAACAACCACAACAACCACAACAACCACAACAACCACAACAACCACAAACAACACACAACAAACAACAACAACACACAACACAACAACACAACAACACACAACACAACACACAACAACACACAACAACAACACAACAACACACAACAACAAACAACAACACACAACAACACACAACACACACACAACAACACACAACAACACACAACAACACACAACAACACACAACAACACACAACACACAACACACAACAACACACAACAACACACAACAACACACAACAACACACAACAACACACACACACAACAACAACAACAACACACAACAACACAACAACACACAACAACACACAACAACACACGCAACACACAACAACACAACAACACAACAACAACACACAACAACACACAACAACACAACAACACACACAACACAACAACACAAACAACACACAACAACACACAACAACACACACAACACACAACACACACAACACACACAACACACAACAACACACAACAACACACAACAACACACAACAACACACAACAACACACAACAACACACAACAACACACAACAACACACCACAACACACCACAACACACAACAACACACAATAACACACAACAACACACAACAACACACAACAACACACAACACACAACAACAACAACAACAACATCAACAACAACAACAAAACAACACCATCAGCAGCAGCAGCAGCACAACAACAACAACAACAGCAACAACAACAACAACAACAACAACAACACGAACACAAACAATACCAACACCAACAACACGACCAACAACACCAACACCACCAACAAACCCAACCACACCAACAACACAAACAACACTAACAACACCAGAAACACTACCACCACCAACAACACCAACAACACCAATACCAACAACACCAACAACACCAACACCACCAGCACCACCAACACCACCAACACCACAACCGCCACCAACCCCAACCACATCGCCGAAGCCTTTCAGTCGCTTTTACCAGACTCCCCTTCATATTTTTGGAAAGAAACTGGCCGCGTCGCTTTTACCAGACTCCACTTTATGTTTTTTTCCCTGCCCTCTCCCCTTCATTTTTTCTTCGGTTCCTTTCTTGCTTACCTACCTTTCGTGTTCCCCCTCTCAAGTTTGTTGATGCGAACAAGTAGGCCATTTAGCAACCCATGAAACATAGGGATTTCAGAAACAAATTTTATCCCCAACTGACAGGATTTCCAGGATGGGTAGAAACTCATCTTTGAGTTTTTGCTATTTGGAGGGAACATAACATGAACATAACCAGCCAACCAGCAATCGATGACAATTTGTGTGGACTATGAAAGATTGGCCATGAAGAGAGATTTAACCATCAGAAATGGGGATGAAACATACATTTAGCTGTGGATTAGCCGTAAAAACTCGGAAAACATAGGGATTGAAACGGCAGACCATCTCAGAACCAGCACACAAAAATGGGTTTAATCCTGCGGAATCATTTGACCATGGTGGTTTGGGAATCTTGGACTACCGCGCGTTTGTTTCCAAGAACTGTTTAAGGTTATGTCGGCTATGTCTGTTTGGGTGATGTTTTGATATCTCTACTTATTGCATTTTATTGCAATCTTTGGAATTTATGTACGATTGCCCATGAAAAGGGAGCCTTACCAGCGAGAAACATGGAAAGAATGGAAAAGGCTGGGAATTCAGGCGCGGCAAAAACTGCAACGATGGCAGTGTGTTCAACCCAAAGCTGCTGATCATATCCAACTTTTCCAGGCAAGGGTGGTGTTGTAGTAAACCATCCCCAACTGGGTTTTACTTACTCGGTCTACCACAAGATGATATTGTGTTTACATATTCAAGGTTGCATGTTGATCTCGAGTTGTGTCTTTCCTGTGTCTTTCCTGTGAGACGAACCTGTCCTGTGAGACGAACCTGACGAAAGACATAGATGAAAAAGTTGGGAACCACGGGCATCAAATATATCAGGCGATTTCATTTGTACATACCTACACAGCAACATCCTGGGGTTGACTCCTACCTGGAGGATCCTGGGCTTATCCTGTATTTGTTCAACCGGGTGAACCAGATATCAGGGCAAATTATGACGACCTCACTGCGACACCCTGAAATGATGGTTAGTAAGGGTTACCTGTATTCCAAAATCACCTCTTTTCAGGTCAGCGAATTTTTATCATTCACCCAGACATATGGTTTCTCCAAGTAGGATTGATTCCCTCTAGATACATAGACATAGATACATAGCCAGTAACCATAGTTCTGGGTGACCCGTCGCGACGTTACTGGAATGTCTTACAGTGAGACTTTTGGATACTTTTGGTGCACCCCAAAAGGCTGAAGTTGTCAGATTGATGAATTATATATGGAAGAATTCCTATAGTAAAATCACATCAGAATTCACCGTTTTCAATGATTTATCCAGAAAGTATGTCTAGTTACATCCTATGGACCAAACTTACGATTCGTGGGATGGTTCTCCACATAGAGCCACCATGTAGTCATCGTCGCCATCGCCGCCATCGCAGAGGCCTTACCTTCGGGACTATTTGGGTTTTGGTCATGCTGGTCCTCCCAGAGGGTGCCGATGAGTACACAAAGTACACCAGGAAAGTTGTGTTTAGATACAGGATAGGACCCCCGTTCGATAGTGTTCAGTTGCCTGAAAAAAGTGGCTGAATTCTATGGTTTATGGTATATAGCTATAGCTAATGGCGTTTATAAACCAACTAACATCACTAGGGAGCACCATCCTGTATGCAGTATGTAGTTTTGTCAAGGTGAACATTGATTTCTGAGATATCTATTTCAAACTCCGCACACTTTGTTTCTTTGCCGTAATTCGGTAGTAATGGGGGTGTTTTCCTTTGCCGGGTCTCTCTTGCTTGTTTCGCACATCCAACACGTGGGATTGTACTTGGTGCCCATTTGAGGCATGCTATTGGGATGGTTCAACATCCCAAACATGTCTTGGTGATCTTTCCGCAGGCCATCAACAGTAGATGTTCCTGCCTTTCCTGCTAATCAACATGTGGGTATGTGGGAATGCCCCAATCCCGCCTTGAAACTCGTGGGTTCAATACTCAAATAGAAGACATATCCATTAATTTTGGTGGTTTGGATTACATTGTCCATGTGTGTTGCTTGCAATTCTTGATTGCTGTTTCATTTTCTCCAAATTCAAAAAAAAAACAAAGCAAGAGTAACATCAACCCTAGATTGATAAACCTTGGTTGATTAATTACAGTGATCATTTGCTCTTAAAATGCTACCTGGAGGAGCTAGTGGTGAAAAAGTCGTATGCCATGGTGTAGACGGACACCCCCAGTCCTCGGTGTCCTCAGCGCTGCATGATTTTCCCCGAGGCAGAAGTCTTGAACTTTCTGGAGGCTGGGTTGCCTGGGGAAGAAAGAACTGGTGAATGGTTGGTTTCTTGTTGGTTCATGGAAAGTAGCGCTTGGGAATATGTCAATATATGTCAGTATCATATGAGTTTTGGAATGTTGTCGCTCTTTGACATTATAGGGAAATAGGTCACATCTACTTGCATTTTTTGTGTGTTTGCCATGGTTTGACGCTTGTGTTGTTGATGTTGCTGGTGATGGAGTTCCTGTCAGAGACCGTCAAGACCATTGAGCACTGCTCGCGAGGATTACCCTAAATCGAGCCAGTATGAAATCAATCTCCAAAAGAACAGGCCATATCCTGAATACAAGCAAAAGGCGGCCAATCATGCGGGATGTTTTTATCATGATAGTGGAAGGGATCGAGATTTGACATTCCCCAAAGATGCTCATAGTCAGCATCCGCCCCCAGCCCCATGATGTAGGTAGATTGTTTTACCTGCAGAAAATCGAGACCAGATGCATCCGTGCTGCGCATGGTGCGTGGATCTTTGGGATGGGTCTTAACCACTTTCTATGCCCAAGTGGCCCAAGAGTGTGTTTGATATATCAGTCGTTTTTTCCTATCATTATATATCTATTTTCTGTCTTCATGCGGTTTTGTTTGAACATAGGGTACCTGCAAATTTGATAGTTTATAATTAAGAATTACATATTCCCTACTAAAAACTGTTGTAAATCGGGTATGAATCTCCCATTTTGCGAGAAACCCAGTACTCCAGATTCTTCATGTGTGATTTTTCATCCAAGATCTCTCGTCCAGATCACATTATTTATTGCTTAAATCCCTACGTTGGATATCGAAACCTCCAATTTGGGTTGGCGAAATCACCCTTCGGAAGGCGCATCGCAGCTCGAACTCAGGGGTGGACCTGGCTGCTGGGGGACCCAGCTGATTTTCATGGGGAACATACCCTTTAAGGTAAACGTTTACAGTTTGCGAACTGGAACATCATCACTTTTATAGCTAGGTAAATCAACGAATTGTGGCCATTTTCAATAGCGACAGGATGGTGCCCCCCAGTGATGTTAGTTGGTTTATAAACCCCATTGACTATAGTTATATCTGCCATAAACCATAGTTATGGGAGTTATAAACCAACTTAGCTAACGAACGGGGCACCACCTTGTAGGATAGAGAAAATATTCATGCGATGCTTTCGCCGGGGCTTGAACGGTTGAAAATCTTCGGAAGAGTTTTGGACGGCCATGTTACCCTCTGGTAACTTAACTTGTTGACCCTGGCACTCATCGGGGTTGGAAGACTAGTTTCCATGAAAATTGGTGATTTTCAGGGTCCAACTGTTTATTTACCAGGGGGTATTATGAGCAACAAAAATGGGGAGATGAATGTATGGGGCCTCAGTAAACTTTGGTTGAAAAGATTGCTAGTCTTAGTTAGTAGTCTTCATGTTTTTCGAGGAACGGATATCATATTCTCTAAGCACCACCAAATGAAGCTCTTCTGGTAGGATTAGGATCCTCAACAAAATGACATGGTCATTATGGCTGTCGGTCCAAAATCACTTCCCTCCATGTTGTTCCTCTGCGTATCTTCCCCGGCCCCTAGTGAAATCAATGGCACAGGCTGTTTCAAGTGGGAAGACCTGTTTCAGCCTGTTCGCCTGTTTTCTCAAAACGCGGGATACCCCAATTTATGGCAAGGCAGTTGATCTGGAAAATGACAAACTGTCTGGGAATTGGACTTCCCAACTTTGTGACAATGATTACTGTTATTTGGGAGGGCATCACGGACAAACACTATCCAACAAGATCTTGCCATATATTAATATTGGCTGGGAAGATCCTACTTTAGAGTATGTATTCATAATCATTGCTAAGTTGTTCCTGTTGATGTGCATTTTTTTTATCATGCAATCATGTAACAATCTTGTAAATTTCTTGCTATGAGTGTAGTCATCATTTGAAGATGTTGCGCATACCTGACTAATTATTCAGGTACCACTTCAGACACTAGTCATCAAGAATATCTGACTACTTGTACTTTGTCTGGCCAATTGGCCACATGAGCACTAGTTTTCCCCTATCGGTCCACAGTTGCTTCGATTTATACCAGCTGGGCCATCTTTTTCTTCATACCCCATCATGAGCCACCATCACTACGAACCAGCTATGAAAACATACCAATCCACAGCAGTTCAGTTTCCTATATATAATATATTATGCTTACAATGTGCATGATTATATATAATTGATTATAATTGTAACTACAGTATACATATATATACATATTTATATATATATTATGTAATATTCAAAATATGATGTAGGTGTAGAGATTGGTATTGCCCAGCCTGGCATACCCAAAAACCCGTGAAAAATTCGTCATAGCCGAGCCGGAGGACTTTAAGCGCGGGCTCGAAGAGCTGAATCCCTATGCGGTACACAATCGGTGCGCCGAAGTCGAAGCTCGCTATGTTGGGTCAGTGTAAGGGGAAGCACCACATAGCTAGTTGTTGCTTGATGAGTGAAAAACGTGGCTTTAGAGTTTTTACTGGAGAAACCTTGGTGCTTGGTGCTTTTTGATATCTTTTGTTTGGCTTCTGTTTTCTTTTCACTGTAAGTTTGGCAACATTTTGGAGGGGATTCAACGTGGTGAATAATCCACCTTAAACTTCCAAGATCCTCCAATTGGTGGTGGCGTGAAAACACGTCCTCCACCCATTTCTATCATTTATGGCAAATTTATGGTCATTGGGGATGGCTTATGATACTGTCGATGGTTGCGAAATGTTGCGAAATCCGATAAACCACCAATTTGGGATGTTTGAAAGCCTATGTTCATAATGGGATAAGCCATCTATCAACTGGTGCAGATTGCAGGATTTCTTCCATCCACTGTATCTTATATTGATATATAGGTATACCAAATTGCTGTGATTTCCACGAGTCCGGTCCGGTGTCCACATCGCTTGGCGTCAGGGATCACAAGCTGATCGTGCGAAAACCGCACGCTTTTGGCGGCATCGAAGGGGTGGACTTCCACTTGGAGGTCCGGCCGGAAACGGGAAACGGAGAAAGCTTGGATGATGTGGGATGGATATGGATGGATACTGAATACTTATTTTATGTTGGCATAAATGGGAATATGGACTTTTAGATGGGTACTTTGTTTTTTTGGTTTGAAGAAAAGTGACAACTGTTGGTTTTTACAAGTGTTGGTCTTTTCAGAAAAGTGACAACTGAAAAATGCACCAATACTTCTCAGTGACAACATGTCATAAGAGAACTGCAGGGTATCCAAGATTGGCCATGTGTCGTGGTTGGTATGTAAATGGTTCATGCGAATGTATCTCAATACAAGGATCCGGGAAAATCAAGAAAACATGAGGTATATGGATGTCAATGAGGCAATGATTATTTCAACATATTTCAACATCTTGGCTTGTGCGCTGTGCTCAGATTCTGAGCATGAGGCCTATATCCACCATCATTCCATAACCCAAAAGTCATCGCAACCATGGGAGCCCGCCGTTGGAGGACTGCACTGGGTGCACATGTCTCATTTGCGACAGATCAGAGGAGTTCAAAGTCGACGCCACTGGGCAGAGTTTACCTTGCTGTTGATTCGTTTCTTGAAAATGCAGTTCCCTGGATTTTAGAGGTTGGACCTCTGAATTGATATATACTGTAATATATATTTATAGTATAATATATAGTATATATATAATATATATATATATCATATATGATATAATATATATAATATATAATATAAGATATATAATATATATATATATATATCTGGGTAAATTATAACGACCTCACTGCGACCTCACTGGAATTTTGGTTAGTAAGGGACATCATCCCCAAATGGCCTTAATTCAGGTTAGTGAAATATTGTAATTTACCCAGATATATATATATAATATGTTTTAACTTATTTAGTGCGTGGCTCTGTGCAAATATTTGCAAACTTGCTTGTTTGCAGCAGTAAATCAAGGGGGATCAAAGCCAAACTGATGCCGCCTGGCTTCTTCTTCGGACACCGGGCAGAACCGTTCCAAAAATACGGTACTCGTAGGGAACAGTAGAAAATGATAGATAACCATAGAAAAACCAATGAACTAGTTTTCCCTGTTGGTACTATAATCTGTTCAAGGATGATTTCCTTTCCCGAAGCACGGAAACAATCCACCAGTGGCCAAACTCTTCAAAGTCAGCTCTTGACTGTTGCAGTACGATAGGGAATGCTGCTCATTGGATGATATGTTCGCTGCAAACCCTAGGTTTGCCCGCGGCAAATCCCTGCGTAGGGTTTAAGTTGTTTACTTTCCAAAACAACAAACCAAAACCCCTAAAACCATCTAAAACCTAAAACCCTAAACCCTAAATTAAAACCTTAAATCCTGAAAACTTAAAGTCAAAATCACTGCGTATAGCCAGTGTTTTCATTCATTCTCTGGTGATAAGTATAAGTATATCATATTGTTTGGATGTGTTGTTTGAGTGTGGGCGAACCCAGGGTTTGGAGGGAATATGTTTCACAAGTCTACCCGGCAAGATGCTCAGTATCCCACTCGAGAGGTATAAATTGGGGAAGCAAGCGATAGATTGCGTTTTATTACCCAAATGCTCCATGCATGGAATATTTACCAACATTTACCCTAAAAGTCACCAAGTAATGTAGGTATATATTCCATACATGGAGCATATGGGTTATGTTGGTATCAAAGATTGGTCCATCCAGTTGAAGACGCGTTTTCGCGGGCGCCCGAAAAAAAGCCTGTTAGTTCAGTCAGATCAATGGAATATCCCAAGTTGTATATATATACATGTCTACATGTTATCGGAGGTTTCCATAAATGGGGGTACCCCCAAATGGATGGTTTATAATGTAAAATCCCAATCTAAAATGGATGATTTGGGGGTACCCTCCATTTTAGGAAACTTCTATATATATATATACTGGTTGGAACATGAATTTTATTTTTCCATATATTGGGAATAATCATCCCAACTGACTTTCATATTTTTCAGAGGGGTTGACACCACCAACCAGTTATTATAATTATAATTATGATACTTGGATGATCATCCCACGGCTCGCAAGTGGCTCTTTTTCACAGTAGCTAAGCCATTTTAGGAAACATCCATATATATATATATCCAGTATAGCTTTGGGATCAATTAGGATTGAGAGGATTTTTATTTCCTCTAGATCCAACATGTCCTTTTCTCTACATCCATATATAATCATATATATATACTATATATTTTTATATTTTCCATATTTAGGAAACCTCCATATATATATATATATTCATTTATATATATATATATTTACATATAATATATATATATATATCTAATATGTGGGCTTAAAAACCACCTTCTAACGGGGGTCCACATTTTTCGAGGCCTTGACGAACTGTCGCGTGCTCATCGGGTGCCGGAGCTCAGCGGGATGCGGTTTTTTTTCCGACGTGGAGCAATTTGGGGATACGCTTGGTGAGGCGAATAACCAACGTTTCCAAACGAAAAATCATAGGAAAATGGTGATTTAACCAGCAAGAATCGGGAAAATCATAGGAAAATCACAGGAAAATGGTGATTTAACCAACAAGAATTGGGATTGAATGAGATTTAATTATAGCTTTATGATAGCGAAGTTGAGGCGAATAACTTGGTTAGCTAGGGTCTCTAAGGAATATCCTCATAGTTGATGGGTTTGTAAACTGGGGGGCCTCACCTTGTATGGGTGTGATCTAACTCTTGGGGTACCCAATAGCTACCAACTGGTGCAGGATTTCGCAACCATCCACAGTATCAAAGGCCATTTTCTGCGGCATGTGCTGCAAATCGAAATTCAATTACGTTTTTGAGGCCTCCCAATTTATAAACCCATTAACTATGATTATATTCCTTAGTAACCCTAGCTAACCATAATTTTTCGGGATGAATTTTTCATGCGTCTATTTAGAGGTTACAAATTCGATCCATGCTCCGAAGCAAGCAGAAAATTTACTCTACAGAAAGGTTGTTGGAAATCACAAGGGGGTTTCCACCTGACTGTCCTGGCTACGTGTATTCCATTGGAGGTCCCATTTGCAGATCTTCATCTACCAATAATCTACCAATAACATTTCAGGGGTCATAACTAATGTATCTAGTGAATGTAGCCGGGACTTCTGAACTGATAATATCTGATAATCTGGCTTTTGAGCAACATGATCCGATCGTCATTCTTCTTGAAAGCTACGATGGCGATCTAAAGTGATATTTGAGCTGAAGTCAATCCGATCCAAAGCCAGCAGACCCTTAAATGAATGAGCAAAGGAAAGGGTGGCCTATGGGGTTTGCTGACGAATCCCCCGAGGAAGTCGGAGGAACTACGAGATGTTTTTATTGTGATTGGTTGAACAGGATCCAAATTCCTGACAGTCAGTTTGCCAGTAGCAAAATACAAGAGACAACTTTGCCAGTCGAACTTTGAATGACGCATTATCTTTATGAATTCAGTTTTTTTTAGCACACATGATTGCAACATATCCTATTTCATTATATTACAACGTATTGCAACAACAGATAGTTTATGAGCAGTTTTGCATGCCTTTATATTGTGGTCGCCCAGCAAGGTGCACATATTTATGTTCATAGGCGTGTTTTTCATAGACTTTTCCTAAAATGGAGGTGCATCCCATTCCTAATGGTTCTGATCCCATCTACAACTGGGTTACTTTTTAAAAGGTCTTCTAGTTCTATCCCGATGTTACTTGATAATCCCGCTGGGTTTAGATCCCACACTGCGAGTTGTCGGCCCAGCACCTGGGCAGAGCACACCAAGGCCATGTAGCTCTTCCACCTTCATTCGAAACTGTGAAAACTGTACCTTTTGGGTGTGGAGACTCGATGATTTTTTTTGGTGGCCCTGGGAGGCTGGGAGGTCCGTGATTCCTGGGGTGTTATCCTATTTGTGACTAGGAGTTGTAGGACTTGTATGGCTGTGGTTCATGAGAATGGATGATTTGTGATGGTTTTTGCCCAGGGGATTTGAGGGACAGACCCAAATTGGATTTCATTTATGGCTTGGGGAGAACTAGTAGAAACTATGGGGCAGCTTTTGACTGGCGCGCACGGTAATGTTATATCAGTTGTATCACAGCAAGCTGCTACATATAAAGCCTATAAACACTAGGACTTACCCAAAATCAAACAAGAACTCAGAAGTTTTCCCCGTGTTTTTTTTTGAAGACCCTGCACTAGCATGGCCATTCCCAGTTTGTCAATAGCCCAGGTGGCTACCAAACAGTTTCGCGTCAGAGACTGTTCTCACTGCACCTTCTATTTGCACGGAACTCAGCTTTCCGGGATTGAAGACGCAAAAGCAGACGCAAAAGCAGATCTTTGAATCTGGAGAAATCTGTGGTTAATCTACTGTTAATAATGGTTAATATATGATTGTTAATGATGGTTATTGTATGGATAATAATATGGTTAATAATATAACCATAATATTATGATCATAAATAATAACCATTAATTAACCACTTATGGTCATTATGGTTAATAAGAATAATAATAATAATATAGATGACCCAAAGTTCCGTAGACATCGAAGGAGGATCCTGGTGCCGCAGGCATTGCCACACCGAGCCGGTGATCGAAGCGTCGAAGGAGCGGGGCATAGGTTTTTTCGTCCCGTTTTTCCATGGGGAAAAGCTGTGGGATTTGCGATCTTCCTGGATCAACTGGGTGGATGATGGGGTAATGATCATTAACCATTGGTTTTCCCATTTTGGTAGGTATTGTTCCATGGTAACCACTAAATGATATAATGATCTTAGAAGTAGTTTTCTCTTTTTTTGCATTCTTTGCTGGTCAGATAAATTACCATCTGGTTATGACTCACATAGCCATGGAAGCCATGGCCCATTTATAGATGATGTTCCCAGCTTTTAACCTCGATGTATAAGGGATTTTCCATGGCTATGTTATATTAGATGGTAATTGAGATAGATCAACCAAACCAGCTAACATGTATGTTTCTTCGTGCAGGATATCTATACTATTCTATACTTTAAGGTTGGCCATTCACAGATGTGGATCATGTTTTGTGACTGCATGATCCCTGCTTTGCATGTTTCTGAACTAACAGCATGACTCATGACTCAAACTCGAATTGGTATTATATGTTATTATATGTTATTATTATTAGTATTAGTATAATAATTAATCATAATAATAATAACAACATATAATAACATAATGTAACTATTGTTATTATTATTGTTATTATTACGTAGTCTCAGTTAACCTGGTTGGTGGTGTCAAATATGGTTCCAGCCATTGATTGTCCATCCTAGCTGGTGATGACCACCCGTTACAGCACGCTCAAATGCACTCAGAAGTGTCACAAATTTGGTCAGAATCCACGATGAAAATATCTCATTTGATCCAATTTGAGGAGCACCCAGTAGTTGGGAATTAACATCGCTGGTAAATGTTAGTTCGATGGCTTTTTCATTCATAAAAACCTGTATTTCACCTGTTTTCATTCACCTGTATTCAGATTACAATAGTTCCACATTCACCTGTATTCATGCGTGTGTGACTGCGGGTAGAAAATGAGGTTGCAGAAATTGGAAATGGAGCAAGTGGTGAACGATTGCTTTATGGGATGATGTTCAATTAAATTGGAAGAATATCATGTCCTACTGAAAACCACTAACATGTTTTTTGTCAAACTGTGTTCTTGTAATTCTCAACAGCTTGCCACAGTTTGGGTTCACACCTCGAGTAACAAGAAGGCCAGGTAATATAGATACAAAGAAAGAGCATCAATAAAGCCATAGAGCAGGAGAAGAAAAAAATGAGACATCCTATGAGAATTCTGAACTGCCCTCTAATCACAGGTGTGTTTCACAGCGAGTAATAGGATACCACCACCACCACCACCACCACCGCCGCCGCCGCCACCGCCACCGCCACTGCCACCACCACCACCACTGCCACCGCCACTGCCACCACTGCTAGCCACGCCACCGCCAGCCAGATGATTGGAAACCCAACAGCCCAAAGCCACCCCCCAAACCCTAAAACCCTAATGAAATCAATTAACAGGTAGAAGCGTTGGCATTGTCAGCTTAGCTATTTGATAAGAGCTCCACGCACATCATTTACACATCATCCAAATGGAGATCCAGATCCGGAAAAGTGGAGGAACTTTTTTTTGTGGCAAAAAAAAGCCCAGCTACATCCAGCAGTCACCCAATCCCATGGAATCCCATGGCCCATCTGAGTGGTTTTTGCTTTTGCCGGAGGGCCACCAAGATTTTCTGCGCGAAATCGAGGATTTACGCATTGCGCCGTTTCATGCCACGTATCCGGGCTTGCCAGGAACTCAGGGTTGCCGTCGATCCAGTAGGCTTCAACTACCATCTGGTTATGACTAACATAGCCATGGAAAATCACCATGCTTTAGGTAAACCATCTATAAATGGGCCATTTCCCATGGCTATGTTAAATAGCCATCTATTTCTATGGGCCATCTATACCATGGCTATGTGAGTCATAACCAGAGGGTAATTTTGTGGGGTTGGACCCACCGAGTTTTCCGATGTTTTTAGTCCGATCGTGGGGAGGGTCCGAGCGGCTACCAGCTGGGATTCGCCACAAGCAGGATCCCAACCACCTACCCATCAGCAAATTTCCCCATCCAAGTAATGGATTTATCCGTGCACTGGAAATCTAAGGTCAGTCAGTCAGCACATGGTTCATTCATATAAAGTTTGAATAACATAACATCATTTAATTATATACTAAATGTTGGAACGGTTGAAAATGATACACCCCAAAAAATGGATGGGAACTTTCTCAAAAATACAACCTCGGTGGACCCATCGGTACCCTCCCGAATTTGGAACAGTAGCGAAATTAAAAACCCGGAAGCAAAGATTATGCGCAGACACCCCGTGTCGCCCAACATCAGGTTTTAGTGTTTTAGGGTTTTTGCGTTTATGTTTTGAGGTTTTGTAAGTTTGATTCTTTTTTTGGGTTGGGGCTTATGGTTTAGGGCTGTAGGGTTCAAGATGATTTGCGCAACGACGCTCAGTTCCCCTGCCTAAGTTTTTGCAGGAATGCCAGAATGAGACATTTTTTTTCCGTGTTTTGAAAGTGCCTCGGGCGAGACGAGGTGTTTGACTGTTCTAGTATCAAAGCAGCTGCTCTGAGGAAGAAACAATTCCAAGACGTGCAAGCCTCAGGTAGTCCCCGAACTTGGGAGCGTAGCGTATCCTGGTTTCACGCAGCAAAACAACAAGAAAAGACCGGTTTGAAGTTGGGAAAGTGGAGAGATTTGAAGGTGCCCAATTTGGGGAAGTGCCCATCCTGCCCCAAATTGCCAAAGATATGGTTTTCTAGGTTCCTACAAGACCTAGATAGACCTAGTTTGAACAGTTGGACCAGCAGTGTTGGGCACCGAATTCTGACTCGAGGCCGGCTTCGAAGCGAAGCTGAACTTTTGGAATGCGGTCTATGATTTCACGGGAAACAGCAAACATGCCAACTGGAGTGTGGGGACCTTGGTGGATGTCATGGGATCATCTAGAAGAAAATTGAAAGTTGCTTGGTTCCAGAAAGGCAATTGGTCTTGAAGAAAAACCATGGAATTCTTATCTGATAGCAGATGGAAATGGATGAGGATTTGCTCGTTATTTGGACAGCCTCGATACAGATGCTATCAGTGACCCCAAATGGATCGAAATGGCGTCCAGCCATGTTCAGTTGCAAGTTTATCCAAGCCTACGTCCAAGCTACTTTGAACCAATGGTACGTAGCGGATTTGTTCCGGCATTTTTTGGAACTGCGGATAGTTGGTCATTGTACCAGTCTTTGTGGATTTGGGATTGCTGAGGATGAAGTGTCCGTGAAAGCTGGGGTAGCAACCCACCTCCGATTTCCCAATCCCTTAGCCCCAGTATCGGATACCTCCCCGAAAAAATATATTGGATCCATTCATCTTGGGGTCCCTCTGAGGTATGATCGGGGGATTCGATTGATTTCGATTGCACCATCCATTTGTGAGGTCATCAAGTTTGAGCCCTACCCCATATCAAGCTATAGGAGGAAGCAGATAAGTATCAGGATAAGATAGCCCCTTTTTAAAAGCTGCAGCCGGATCTGAATGGGGTGCCTGAAATTTAAGGGTAACAGAGGACTGACAATGGGGTGCCACATTCAGTTTTCACACGATCCTTCAAACCACTGCAGTAGCCTCTGGTAAACATACAAAGAACTATGGAAAATCACCATTGTTAATACGTAAATCAATGTAAATCAACTATTTCTATAACCATTTTCAATAGCAAATTCCCACAAATTACCATTTCGGGGTTCATGAAAACTTCTTTGGTGCTCCAGATTCCAGCCCTGGATGAGTGCGAAAAGCTGGTCGTGACCTTTGAAGGTTCCAACGGCTCGGGGCCATGATTTATGGTACACGGGGCCGGGCCCCCGTTTACGATAGCGAAGTTCACCATGATTTATGGTACTTATAACATCTTATAACCATAGTTAATGGCAGTTAATGGGTTTTATATGGTTTTATAAAGAAACTTGTAACTGGGGGCCCCCACATTGCACATTATGCACATAGATTCGGGTACATTTATCCGAAGAATATTGGATGAGTGTATACGTCAGTATAATGACCTAACTGTGATGTCACTGGAGTGATGATTAGTAGGTGAATCATGCCCCAATGGAAATATTTCAGGTGTTTTCACATTAGTGAAACATTACAATTCAGCTAAATTATTCATGCACGACAGACATAGCAATGGCTCAACAGGTTGACAACTCAAAAATGATGTTCCCAAAAGAACAGGTGGTTAAGAAGCTCTTAGTGAATATTGGTAATTAATAAGCACTTAGTAGGCCCTTCGTAAGCCAGAGTGTCTATGATTCTTTAGCCATGTCTGAATCTCTTTGTATTTTGATGGTCGCAAGCTGCTTGCAGGTTCGGACGAAATACCAGAAGAAGCCACACCAGAGCTTACTCAGGCGAAGCCAGGAAGGTGAGGATGTGTATCACGTGGTAAACTCAATAATCAACCATTGGAACATATTATTTTTATGGGAATATCATAGGAATATCATGGAGATCTAATGGGAAGAATGAAATAACCCAATGTCATAGTCATACTCAAATTTGAGGTTGTCTAATTGGATATCTATACTTTATCAATTATACATTATGACTACAGCCCGAGAGTTGGTTAAGAATCCGAAAGCTTGAGGCCCAGGGTCCCCCAAATTCTTTTTTTAATGCAGGCGAATTTCCACCACAATAGGTCGAGGGTCCCTCAAATTCTTAGAGAATTCTTAGTTATGTATTGTATGCACCTGCGCAATTTGGAGCGAGGTTAAACGAGGTAATGAGGTGGAGTTGGCAGATTTAACAAGAGACATGCGAAAAAACATTTTTTTAGAGCCTGATTGTTTTTTTGCAAAGCCGGGCTTGTAACTGAGTTTCACACGGGCAGTGCGGAAAAACAATTTTTGAGGTCGCGAAAAAATGTTTTTTCGCAGTGCCTGGCTTGACCCCTTCAATGGGCAAAAACAATTTTTCAGAGCCTGAACAATTGTATTTTTGCAAAGCCGGGCTTGTCTGATCATTTGGTTCGGGGACAGAGAAAGAAGAGCTGCGTCTCATTTCTGAGGTTCACAAGGGGCCGTGCCGAAAAAAAAAAAATCAGGTCGCGACAAATGTTTTTTTTCGCAACCGCAACCCAGGCCAATTCCCACCCCCTTGCAGCCAGCGCAGAGAGAGAATAAGAAGGCAAAATCCTCTGGAGGCAAGGGTCCTGTAGCACAATGGTCAACGTTTTGGCTTCGGGCTTGAAGGTCGTAAGTTCGATGCCCAGAAGGGGCTTTGCTTTCATCAAGTTATCGGAAAACAATGTTTCAGATTCCCAATTCTATCCACATGTAGGTTTTGGGTCGGTTGGAAGCAGTCCAAGCATGTGCGAAAAAGCAATTTTTGGGAGCTTGAAAAGCTGTCTTTGTGCAAGGCCCGATTTCATCCCATAGGCCAGCGTCGCAAAGTTTCCTCCAAGTTATTGGTAAAACAAGGTTTCAGGTTCCCAAGTCTATCCACATAAAGATTTTGAGTGGATTGGAAGCAGTCTAAAGCATGTGCGAAAAAATATTTTTTCGGAGCTTGAAAAATTGTTTTTCTGCAAAGCCCGATTTCATCCCATAAGGCCATAAGGGGCCACTCCACAAAAGAATGGACCGCAAAGGTCCGCAAAGCGGAATTCCAAACCTCACGTATAAGCAGGATCTGGCAATCCTATTCCAGGGTCCCTCAAACTCTTAAAGTACTACGTGCTTGGTGTGGCTGAAAATATGTAGCCGGCATTGGATCCGAACCCCTCAAATTCTTTTACAGCGCATTCTTATACAATACCCAAGCTGCATTTTAAATTATAATTGTAGGACTATATCTGGTTATATCTTCTACTTTGCAACTTGTACAAATTTTACTGGTCTTCACACATAAACACATTGAAATTCACTCACTCACAGGCATTGTCTTGGCGTTGTTGTTACAGTATATGTCTCGAAATAATACTTCTGTAATTTCTTACATTGGATTTGCGCATCAGATACCATATGTTTCAACTACACAAGGCCTTGCTGTAACGTATCTGAAAACTGAAAATTCAACAGCATGAGTTAGACCAATGACTATGCACCGATCAAATGCAGATGCAGTGTCACAGCGCGTTTCAAAAGTCCGAACTAAAATTCGAAGGGAATGGCTGTGAACCGCCATGCTATGTATGGTTTACGAAGTACTACTATACCTATTTAATCCTATTTATATAATGTAACAATTGGATTATGCTTGGGTTGCGGTCTTCCAATTTTTTGTGCCTTCCAACATCTTCCCAACAGATAGTAGCACATGCAAACACAGTCTAGCGATTTTTTTCGCAAAAACAGTTGTGGTTTCGAACATCGTCGAATCTGTTCTGCAGATTGAGCCAGGCACACGAGCTCCATCAGGTGCCACAGACTAAGAGCATTGATTTGGAGCCTGGAACAATGGCAGGGCAACCGATCGGGAACAGTATCACCAAGAGCATCCTAGCGGCTTAGCAACCTGGTGATACCTGGTGCCTTGAAGAGTTGCTGAAGCATAGAGAGTGCCCTGGCAGGTTGCTGAGTTGCAGAGGTTGCCAAAGAGATGGCGATGTGTGGGTAGCCCATTGATTTATGGCAGCTCGCCTGGCCTGCTACGGGGAAAAGCATGATCGGGAAGCACGTGAAGCTGATGAAAACGCGAGACACCACTCGAAATAGGATGATGCAAGATGACCCCCGGATGGTCGGTTAACAAGATGGCTGAGTTTACCCTCTGATAAACATACAAAAATCTATTGAAAATGGCCATTGATAGTGGATTTACCCATTAAAAATTGTGATTTTCCATAGTTATGTAAACGTTTACCAGAGGGTATATATTATATTATTATTGGGTTTACCACATTAGTTTTGTTTGAGCATGGCGTACCCCTCAACCATCAGATGGTTTGGAAAGTAATTGTCCCTACTGAGATCGCCATACACAGGAGTGAGTTTCCAATCGTGGGACAAACCCGCCTGATATATGTCCATTGGTGACCACTGCAAAAAAGCTACAAATGAACCCACAAATGTTGCTGGGTACTTCAGTATTTAAACTATTGGACCATTTTCAGAGGGTGGAAGAATTTGAGCCGTGGCTATATTGAAACTTCCAACGAAGATAAGTTTGGCTCAGCCTTCAGATGCTTGGCTAGTGCTGCCTAGTGCGGCTAGTGACCATGAATGAGTTTGATAGCACTTATGCAGCATAATACTGGGCAAACTGACTGATTAATGGCTTTCATGTACAAGTTTTTAGCTACACGTGGAACATTTTGAATAGCCATGCACTTTTTAAAATCCTCTTGGGGATTGGATGTGTTTATTTTGTATTCAGATGTTCTTCCTCTTGAAATCGAAGAAACTTCGCAGGGGATTGAACCAAGAAACCAACCGTACAGGGAGAAGCCAACTATTTTATGGAGATAAGCAAACCATTTTATCGCTGTATAACCTCCGGCAGTCAAACGTGGCAATGGTCACCATAGAGGATTGTCCAAGCTAGAAACCTCCATTGAGTTCAGGGATTTCCCAGGAATCGCCATGTTTGACCGGAGCAGGAGCTGCTGGTGGCAGATCCCTTGGAGAGCAGCACTTTGGCGTGGTGATTGGAGTAAGCGTAGGGCCGTAGGGTTTGGGGAACGAAAAATGGGGATTGTAGTTGACTGCCCATATAGACAGCGAAAAATCATGGTTTTTGACTGTGATGATGCTTTTTTGGGGTAACTATACACATGGATCACATGGACTGTTTAGAGAAAGCATGATTGTTGTAAATAGCGGATTATATATTTATATACTTTTGTTGATTTAGATGTTCTTTTTCAACTATAATAATAAGGCGTTCTATATGGGGATGAGTCGAACCTACAATACTACTAATGGAGTGTATAAACGTTCGTTATACATTCGTTCATCAGCTATCTTACTGTTCGCCAGGGTACCAGAGTTTGACCGCCAAAATAGTTACTAATCGAATATGTACATATAGACATAGATATTATGATGTATCATGTATGAAATGCATACATAATACTACATTTCGCATGTATATATATATATGCTGTATGTATATATTATATACTAATGTGGTTTCTGGTGGCAAATATGTATTTCCAATAAAACCTCGAATGATACAGACATTTTTTTTCGCAATTGGTGGTCGCCTGAGGTGAATCGCATGGGCAGTCAGTGGCCAGCGTGCCGCAAACAAGGCGGCCGGTGGTGCTGTGAGAAAAGTTTTTGGGCCGGTGCTGGATAGGTGGGGAAGTTGGTCGATACTAAGTTGGTACAGTGTAAAACTAAGTGTACTCATAGAACTAGAGTTTGTGGAAGATATTTCTATATTTCGATGGGTTTATAGAGCAGCAAACAGAGCTGGAGGGCCACATTGATGTTATTCGCATTGAAGGCTCATGGATTGAAGGCTCCTTTGATGGAATCTGGATTTTGGGTACCCTGTAACTCCAAGACTAGTCATGACTAACTAACCATTTCTGGCAACAGCATCAAAGATAGGTGCTATGAGGGTCCATTGGAGTGAACAAAATGGCTTCAGCCCCCTATATTTGTTGTTAGTTGGGATATAACCTCTATTCACTTGGAGTCTCTATCAAAAAAACTGTAACCTCTGAGTTGGGATGTAACCCCTATATCACCCCTATACAACCACTATTCGATTACAACTGGCACTACAACCCGAAGTGGGCAAGTTGCGCCAACTTCAGGCCTCAAGCGCCCGCGAGTCCCAGCCCCAAACGACTGCGGCGGTGCATCTCGGATGCGGCACAGGTGCAGCTCCCAGCTGAGTTGATGGTCTTCATGATGGTTTTATAGATTTTCCTTGTGTTATTTATGATGGGTAGATTTCCATAGATTTCCCTTTGTTTTTTTGTTCGACTATTTTTTTTTTGTGGGATCATATTCTATAATTGAATGCTTTATAGCCGTTTTTTCTTGAGGCTGCCTAGACCCTCCGCTTATGCCCAAAAAAAACAATTGTTAAGGTACAAACGGAGGGTCTAGGCCTAGGTATGTATCTATGTATTTATTCATCATTTTTGGGTATTTTTTTGCTTTGAAAACTAGTCTCTGTTGGTTTCTGCTGTTTAGCATTTTAACGTATTTTAACTAGTTTTAAACCAACCAAAACCTCCGTTTGGGGGACCTTTCCTGTGCATTGTTGGGCATGTTGTGTTCATTATTATACCGCGACTTCATCACGAGAGAGGCTGCCACGAATGAAATTTGTCAAAGATGCCTTCTGTTCCGCACGGGGCTGCTGCTTTGCTTGGTGGCAATTCTAATGACACAAAACAGATCAATCCCGTCCCCCTAATATTAAACACCCCCTTCGAAACCATGGTTTAGTAGGGAATTTCCACATAATTGGGACCATTCAGAAGGTGTTTAATATTAGGGGGATGGGATTAGTGATGATCTTTTGGAATTGGTTATCAATTGTAGATGTTTCTGATTGGCGGTTTCCAATATGACATATCCAAGCATAGAAAAATCCCATCCCCCTAATATGAAACACCCCCATTGTATGGTTCCAATGGAATGTGGAATTTACCTACATTCACCATGGTTTCGTTTAGGGGGTGTTTATCAGGGGGATGGGATTAATAATCCCATATGATCATCATTTCACTACTCTTGGCATGGCTTGGAGACTACACCGTCGGAAGGAGATCAGTGGTCGCTTGGAGGCTGTGATGCTCTCGGAGCGTGAGGTGTGGGGTCGGGGTTGGTCGTTGCTGATCCCATGTTTTTTTGCCTAGACATATATACGTATATATTCAGTTATATTCATTATTCATTTATATATATATATATATATTCATTTACTTGTTCTTTGATTTAATATTACAGATATATTCCCCATGTCTGATATTGTTTTGTAACATCATATCGTGTGTACCTTGAAACTGTTCAAAGAAGAACGTTGAATCTCATTGCCATCTGAAAAGCCGTGAAAGGTGACGCACAGCAAAATGCTTCCGAAGAGGGGAGAAGAGGCACCAAAGTGAGAGAAGTCGATGGTAAAGCCCATGGATCATGGAACATCTATGGCTAGGATGAGTATGGGAGAAATGTATAGAAATGTGGGATCATATGCTGGTTGGTGGTTTGGAACATTTTATATTTTTCTATTTATTGGGAATGTCATCATCCCAACTGACCAAGTCCATCATTTTTCAGAGGGGTAGGCTCAACCACCAACCAGTATGGGATTATGTCAAAATTTTGCGATGGAATAGCTACACAACAAACCATCTCCTAATGATATCGGTACCACCCCATAGGATTAGCCTAGACCCCCCGAATCTGGCAGAATCTCCAACGGCCCGCAACATGGGGACCCCAAAACATTGATCAACCATGAGGGTACCTTTGAGACAAACCCATTTCACTCTTTTGTTGGGTTTATGTCAATTCTTCCAGTGACTTGTGTCTATATGTGTATTGGAATATATTGGTATTGGTCCTTTGGCAGTTCGAAAGCGGATTCCTGTCAATCTTTAAGATTTTCTTGGGTGTCTCCTGTCATGTTAAGCAACAACCCTAGAAACCTCGCCGTGGTGCGTGTGTGATTTTTGACCAATGTCCAGTGCACAATCTGGCTACGTGGATCCATCATCTGCTGATAAAGCTGCTTCAGATGAAACTGATAAGGTCGAGCTTCAGGTGCGGTGCTTGACTGGAGAAGGAGTGACACTGAGCGCCAGTCGCTCCATGCTTGGGTCTGCCCTGCGCAGGTTGGTGTCAGAGAAGCTTTCATGCAAGCCAGGCGCAAAGCTCGTCGTGCATCATGCGAATGGAAAGCCGACGCTGAATGAAAACTTGGGAGACCAAGGGATTGTTGGAAAAACCGCAGTACTGTCCTGCACTTACATACCAACTGAAGTGTATACAGCATGGCGTTATGCCTGTGAGCTCCCAAACTGTGAGAGAGAGTTTGCGCTAGAAGGTGTTACACATCTTGAAGGAGCAAACCACGGAGAATATTTACACCATCTCCCCTGCAGCCTTGCAGGCCTGACTTTTGGCGAGTATTTCGACCAAAGCCTGGAGCAGGTGACCTTGCCATCGACTCTTCAAAGCTTGAGTTTTGGCTGTTATTTCAACCAAAGACTGGAGCGGGTGACCTTGCCATCGAGTCTTCAACGCTTGATTTTTGGCCATTGTTTCAACCAAAGCCTGGAGCGGGTGACCTTGCCATCGAGTCTTAAAAGCTTGAGTTTTGGCAAGTATTTCAACCAAAGCCTGGAACAGGTGACCTTGCCATCAAGTCTGCAAAGCCTGAGTTTTGGCGACAATTTCGACCAAAGCCTGGAGCGGGTGACCTTGCCATCGGGTCTTCAAAGCTTGAGTTTCGGCAATTGGTTCAACCAAAGCCTGGAGCGGGTGACCTTGCCATCGAGTCTTAAAAGCCTGAGTTTTGGCAAGTATTTCAACCAAAGCCTGGAACAGGTGACCTTGCCATCAAGTCTGCAAAGCCTGAGTTTTGGCGACAATTTCGACCAAAGCCTGGAGCGGGTGACCTTGCCATCGAGTCTTCAAAGCTTGAGTTTTGGCCGCAATTTTAAGCCAAAACTGGAGCGGATGAACTTGCCATCGAGTCTTCAAAGCTTGAGTTATGGCTGTGAGTTCTTCGCAATTGAGCGGGTGACCTTGCCATCGCCTCTTCAAAGCTTGAACTTTGGCGTTAGGTTTAACCAAAGCCTGGAGCGGGTGACCTTGCCATCGGGTCTTCAAAGCTTGAGTTTTGGCGATGAGTTCAACCAAAGCCTGGAGCGGGTGACCTTGCCATCGGGTCTTACAAGCCTGAGTTTTGGCGACAATTTCGACCAAAGCCTGGAGCGGGTGACCTTGCCATCGCCTCTTCAAAGCTTGAACTTTGGCGCTAGGTTCAACCAAAGCCTGGAGCGGGTGACCTTGCCATCGAGCCTTCAAAGCTTGAGTTTCGGCGATTGTTTCAACCAAAGCCTGGAGCGGGTGACCTTGCCATCGAGCCTTCAAAGCTTGAGTTTCGGCGAGTGTTTCAACCAAAGCCTGGAACAGGTGACCTTGCCATCAAGTCTGCAAAGCCTGAGTTTTGGCGACAATTTCGACCAAAGCCTGGAGCGGGTGACCTTGCCATCGGGTCTTCAAAGCTTGAGTTTCGGCAATTGGTTCAACCAAAGCCTGGAGCGGGTGACCTTGCCATCGAGCCTTCAAAGCTTGATTTTCGGTTCTGGGTTCAACCAAAGCCTGGAGCGGGTGACCTTGCCATCGAGTCTTAAAAGCTTGAGTTTTGGCAAGTATTTCAACCAAAGCCTGGAACAGGTGACCTTGCCATCAAGTCTGCAAAGCCTGAGTTTTGGCGACAATTTCGACCAAAGCCTGGAGCGGGTGACCTTGCCATCGGGTCTTCAAAGCTTGAGTTTTGGCAGGTTCCGGTGTTTCGAGCAAAGCCTGGAGCGGGTGACTTTGCCATCGGGTCTTCAAAGATTTGGTGCTGTTTGCGGTGGCGATTTACCGTGCAATGTTTTTGTCAGTTGTGCAGGCTGTGCTTAATTTGTTTGACACGTCCCTCAACAGATATTCGAAGCAAAAGAGGCGTGCATTTCCCAATTGAGGCTGACAATCCCTGGGTGCTGGAGGGGACACGAACCTTCCTTTTTGTTCGCGTTCAGTCAGTGAATGTGGGATACTAATTATTGGAAATTACTATTGGAAGTCATGGGGATAATATGGAATTTTACCGGATAAAAAACATGAGAATTCTGGGATAATACGAGACTTTATGGGATACTATCGGAAAATATGAGACAAATGGAAAATTATGGGGATACCGTTGGGAAATATGAGATGGTCAGTGGAGTATGGGTGAACCAGAGGACCGCTTTTTTGGGGTGCGGCCCCTCTGGTAATGGAGATTTTGTTGGTAAAATCATCGAACTAAAATGGTGGAATGGGTGGTGACCGGAGGGTCAAAAAGGCCCCCCAATTTTTGACTTGACTGATCTGTTGTGTTGGTTGATGGTGATACCCTCTGGAAACCGATTCTGGCGTGGGAATCAGTTTGTTGTGAATGAAGAAATAACCTGGAGTGGAATTTCAATGAGGGATCTACCAGTGCCAAAGTATATAGATTACCAAAGGGATTCAAAGGGTATATCATACTTCCCAGTTTGATTTCAATACTTTGATAAGGCATGATCGGAATTCAAGATGCATCAACTACTCGTCATCGTGACGATTGGTCCACAGTGAGCTGTTTATTCCATGAATCAGATAGTCCTACACAAAGAATGACCACGGGATCAGCTTCTCTCAAAATCCATTTGGACTGCCCTGAGGATGGTGAAATCAGAATTCTGCTTGGTAAAAGATCCCTGTTTTCACTAAAACTTGGTATATAAACTTAATAACTTATGTCAGGGTCGCACTGTTAATTTACCAGACCATCAATTCATATGGGTTGTTTATGACACTGCTTTATTGAAATTATAGGTACTTGATGGTATTTCATGATCGCCGCCAGGAAAGGCAACATAATCCCCAATCCGAAGGTGCAGAGGCCGGAAAAGAAGGCGGACACGGTCGAGGAGGCTGCCGTGGACGCTGCCCAAGATACCTGGCGTTTGAGTGATTTCAGTCAAGTCAAGGGGTTATACATGTTTATGGCTACTTTATGCTAGAAATATGAGTCTTTACATGTCTTTAGATGGGTAGGAAGACTGTTTTAGTGTCTTTTCTTTGCTTATCACCAGTACATACCAGTACGTTTGGCTGCTATGTGGCTTAAGACAATCTTTGGTGTTGTAGAGCGTAGGGAAAAAAACAAGTTTGTCCCAGGTGCTTTTCGGTCTATTCTATGCCTGACTCCAGTGGTGACCATCAGGAGTATGTTTTTCACTAATTACTCACTGGTCGACCGGCTATGAAAATTATTTGTACTGGTAGTTAGAAGATTGGATGGAGAGTTAGAATTCCTCAGCCACAAACTCACTCATAGCCATCGCTAGCATCAATAACAAGCAAAGTGACAACAAGACAAAACAGAGAAATGATGAAAATGCTAGGAAAGCTATTCTCTTCCTCATCAGTATCACAGTACGTCATGTATAATGAAATAGTCTATATCAACGCCATTGTCAATATCAATATCAATAGATCAACATCGATATGCCCATCAACAGCGTCATCAGGCTTGCTCCGTGACCCTTGCTTTCGAAGGTGGAGATTCTCGACATGGATGAGAACTTGGAGAGGCTGTGAAGATTTGGGTCTCATTAGCCGGACCTACTGTTTCTTTGGTGGTTAACATGGTGAGAGATGAGCTGAAATGGGAGCTGAAGAACGACCATGAGGATCCAGAAGATATGGTTTCACCACGGTAACAACATTTGAATATATGCAGGGCCAGACCACGCGGCCCCGGAGGTAGTATGAAATACCAGTTCCGTTCGTTTTTTTTTAACGGCGGGGTGGGCCAAAGAAAATATTCCCGGAGGTGGTCCAAAATTTCAGTTCGTATATGTGCATATAGTTGTTAAAAAAATCAATCCGTATATTGTTACCGTATATATATATATATTGTTTCACTGTACTTCGGATGGAGCACTGAATATCAGAAACGACCTAGTTTTGTCTAGTTTATCTTTAGCCGTTTGAGCAACGCAGCGATACTCAGCCAATCGAAAATGGTAAAATGTGCCATAGTGACCATCAGGTTCACTAAAGCGCCACTGTCACCAAGAGGAAAGTAAAAAAACAGGCCTTCGGCCAGGACGACTCATTCATTGGTGGTTTGCTGCATCCCTACCACTTCTCCATGCTGGAATCAAGTTCTTCTTCAGGGAAGGGCAGCAGCCTCCGATAGCGGCAGTGATGAGGCCAAAGCTGAGCTCGGAAAGGGGCTTTGGTCTGAACGTTGCCCTAGAAGCGCTGACAGAGGTGCTTCGATGTCATGCACTGCAACGTCAAGAACGCGTTTGCGAACCGCTTTCTGCTGCACATGCTTCCGGACAGGCTGTGATGTCTGAGCATCTGCCTGGCGTGGACGTCATCTTTCGTGACGATACCTGACGACAAAACCGCGATAGGATGGACTATCTGGTCGATGCGGATGGCAAAACGATTATCCTGGTGGTGTTCAGCATCAAGGACCATAGATTGGGAATCTGACCATCCATGTTTTGAGTCAATATTTGAGCCACCATTTGTAGGGTTAGTGCCATCCATTCTTGACTAAAAATATTAAACTAAACCATAACACCTTTGTGTGACCCAACCCTCATGTTCCCAGAATTGGGGTGAAAATCAACGGCACACCCCAACCAATTTGGAGCGAAGTCTTCGGTGCTGTCCTGTGGCCAGGCCCCAACAGGCCAAAGACCTGGCTTTAGGTGAGCGGGGCGCCGTCGGCGGCGCCTCTTTGGTGGGACAACCTCAAGATATATTGATTTACAGTGCAGTAGATTGTTGAGTGTTGGTTTTCAGCATGTTTAACCTGTTATTTTAGGTGCCTGATATTGCTGATATTCTATGTTTCTCGGCATTGATAGAGATGGGGGCTTTGCCTTGGGGAATCGTCCCAAAAAGATGGTGGGATGTTCCCTGACTTGCTGAAAATGAAATGGAATCTCAAGTTGGTGGTTCAACAGAATCTAGCACGCTCTTTTTCACACTGCTGTCTTGATCCAAACCCACATGGACTATCCCAGAATTTCGTAACCACAATGTGCCTCTATTTTTCACTCAACACGTGGAGGACATAGCCATGGTGACCAAGCCATCAAACAATGTTTGTTCGAGGTGTCTTAAAGACAATTTTTTCGACAATGAAGATAACATTTTTGTGGAAACTCACCTACTAACTGCCATGGATGGCCTATCGCAATCAGCATTGATATGGGGTTGGGTCAATACCTATTAATACCATTTTTAGGGGGATATTCACATCCATTTACCGGCTATTTTGATGCGAACTACAGGGGTACTATTGGTTTTGACACACTGCCATATACAGCAATCAACATCCAACATGGCCACCATGCACCGGGACAGGTCCGACAGGTTCTTGCACTGGATGCCTTGGTTCCTCGAAGGCGGCGAAAAATGTGGCAAGTTGGGCCACTCTGGCGGCAGCAGATGGGGGGAAACCCATGACGTCATGGAGGTAGCCCTTTATCGCTGGATTATTTCATGGAACATCCCAACAGCTAATTGGATGAGAACTGGGGGTATCCCCTCTGACTTAGGAAGTCCTTTTTTTTTTCGAAAAACATATATCTGATGCTGGGGAAGGGGGAATATTGAGTCGCATCAACTCTCATGGTAATCAATGGGAATCAACTAGGATATGCTCTGAGAACAGAATCTGGTGGCTTATCACTTATCACCTAGTGAATGTTTGGAAAGTTAATACTGCTGGGGTTTGCCGTACATCCAGAGAGGGACAGTTCCTCAGATAACAGACTTGAGAAAAAGTTGACAGTTCAATAAACCGAACATGTTCCAAACCCTGCCACGAATAACTTCTGATGCATGTCAGTGATATGTCTATTATAGTACCAGGTATGTGCATGAGTTGTGCTGCTTCAAGCAAGCGATGATTGCCAACTCATGTCGCTTTTAAAGCATGGGTGCAATCAAGTTCCAGCCAGGCACCAGGTTGGGGCTGGGATGTTTCAGCATGTACGCGTCGCGTATCACCAATTTGGTTGTTTCGATATACCGTCCGGTAATCAAACGTGGCAATTGAAAAAAAACTCTATAAATGGTGTTCAAATGGGAAAATCATCTATAAATGATGGTTTTTCCATTGCCATGTTTAATTACCAGAGGGTATGTCAATTTTTCACTCAAGACCTTTAGTGATGATGACATTTGACAACGAGTTTTTGGTATGCACGGCTCAACCATTCCACCTCAGGATGGTTTAGAGTGTGGGTCAAAACCCTGGTATCCCTATGAACCTCAAAATAGCTGGGATTGTTGTTGATGTTCATACCTCCCAAATACGGTATATTATACGGTATATTAATGTATATTATAAGTATAAGTGTTATAATGCTTAATGCATGATCATATGAATAATATGTGTAGTCGTGCATGAAACATGTTGGGTGTCTAAAGAAAAGGCCATCTCATGGTGCAGGCTCGCGCGGCTGCTTGGTCTACACCAGGTGCAACGCCGTCCTTGTAGGTTGATGATTGGGTAGGTTTGTACTATTCGATATCCTGAAAATTTTATGAACGGACATGTTTGGGATAGAAATGTGGACAATAACTGTACCAAGTATAAAATATACATAGATAATAATATATATATATTATCATATATATATACATAAATTTAATATAATTTATATGTTTATACATTATATCATATATACATATACATAAATTTAATATAATTTATATATTTATATATTATATCATATATATATATACATAAACTTAATATAATTTATATATTCATATATTATATCATATATATATGTATATGATCGCATATCCACTAGGCGATTGCACGGAACAGAAGCAACATAATATGTCTAACCATGGTCCTTTTCGTCTAGCCTGGGCAATACTGTCAATGGAGTATCTATGGCTGTGATAGGTATAGGCACAGACAGGGATCACCCCAATAATCCCTTCCCCTAATATGAAACACCCCCCAGAAACCCTGGTTTAGTAGGGGCCAGAAACGCATATTTGGGACTATACAATGGGGGTATTTAATATGTATTTAATATGAACGCGGGATGGGATATGATGGGATTGATATTACACAACTGTGCTTCCCTACCATTTCAGACTAGGCTTGGGCTCTGATCACAGGTGCGGGCGAGCCGCCAAATCGTTCCCGGCCACTTGGGGGCTTGAGGCGCAGCCACAAATGGCAACCCATGTAACTATGGTTGTTTCAGGGTGGGTGGTCCAACATTAATGTTGCCATGGAAAGACTCAGTCGCTGAGCCTTTCCACTTGTGAGGCTTCAGGGTTTCCAAACACCATACCTCCTGAGATCTGAGGTGGTCACAGGGGTCATCGAGACCGCTTGACATCGCTCTGAGCAAATTTGAACCACCTCAGTTGCAACTGGTTGATCATGTTACCCTCTGGTTATTTGACATATGCAAAATGGTTCGTTTATGTTCATTTTTAAAAAATAGATGACTTATGATGATTTACCTATAAAAGAGTGATGATTTTCCACTTCGCTATGTTAATCACCAAAGGGCAATAAGGAATAGGATCATCCAGGAAAAAATGACTTGGTTCAAGTAGGTGAAGCACAACGACTTGCCCAGATATTGTCCCACCTAGCCTTTCACCATCGAGTCACACCAGCTTGCGCATCGGTAAATATGGTTTTGTCTTCAGAAAATGGTACCCCTAAAGTGAGACACTAACCTCAATCCTTTCGTAGCTATAAATGGGGGTTGCATTATGTTGCATTAACATCGCCATATTTTGAGATAGATCAAATGCTCCTTGACATCAACCCCATTTAGATCGCATCAAATAGCCGCCATGGTTGCCATTTAAGTGAAGTACTATAACGATATCCGATTCAATGACTCCATACGAAAAATGATTGACCCACTGCTATTTCCAGAGGCTGATGTCAGGTGGTGCAGCAGCTGAGGTGCCACGGTTGCCACGGTGCCACGTGTCGTTGGAGAAACTTCCCAAAATGGCATTGAAATAGTTCATTATTGCGGCTTTTCCATCCACAATTCCAATTCTAGTGCGTTTCTGGGACATTCTGGTGGATAACAAGCCAGTTGGGGTAAAAAAAAATCACAGAGTTGCAGACTTTGCCACGGACACCGGACATCTTGGATTGGGACCTGCGGAACTGCCTCAGCTTCCAAGTCCCAGAAGAAATTCCCATCTTTGCTTGGGAAACCATTGGTGGTTTGGATGTTTTTTCAGCATCGTAAGCTATCCCTGAAGTCCCAAGGACTTGAACCATAGCCAGTCTATGTATCTATCTATTTCTATCTATTGACCTATCCATCCATCCATCCATCCATCTATCTGCCAGTATTTGAGCGTGGTTTCTGACCTGTTTTTAAGCCTGGGAGACGCGGTAAAGTTGGTGGAAGATGGTGTCAAAAGTGTATGTCTTGCCAACTGTAGAGGATTGACAAAGGAAACAATATAACTTAGGAAACGATATAGGAAAGATGGGTTAACCTAGGAAAATCACAGTTTATAATACAACAAGATGAGTTAACCTAGGAAACAATTGTTTTTCGTCGGCGGGTCCAAGCCTGATGAAATGTCAGCTTTGGACTCCCTTGGCCACGCTCCGCAGGCTGAAACGAAACCCAAGCGATGCAAGAACTGTGACTCTCTCAGAAGTGATAGCGGGATATCATCCACAGTGGAACGTGCTTCGTTCTGGCCCTACTTGCAATAAGGGCCCCAAGATAGGTAAGTTGATTTTGAACCCAAATAATGATCAATAACTATGATTCATGCGGGATATGTATGCATATATATATGTATTATATGCTCACCCTCCTCCCACGACGTCATCTTACCCCACTGCCAAAATTATCCACACTTGTATCCGTATACATATTCTCTATATATATATATACACATACACATTTATATATATATACATACATACATACATACAGACATACATACATACATACATACATATAACATATATATATATATGCACATAATATGTACATATATACACATAATATATATGTTTATATTTATATACATAATATATATATACGTAATACATATATATATATATACAATATATACGTAATACATACATATATATATATATATATTTACATAATATATATATACATAATATATATATATATATACACTTATCTACAGTTGAACAGATTCATAAACCAACTTATAGCTGGAGCGCCTCTTTTTGCGGATATTTGTCAAAATCGCCAGCAGGAATCCAACCTCTGCATCCCCAACCAACTGGATAGGTAGGAAATAATCCTTTAGGTTTTGCTACGGATGGATAACCAGCCAACCAGCAAAGAGATTGACCATGTCTATCTTGTTTTCAAAGTGTCTACAACACACTATATAGAAATCACAAATATCGCCATAGATGGTTTCTTAGAATGATATGTTTTCAAAGTGGTGTTCTGTGCTTCGAGGTTTTTGTTAAGGACCTCATGGCAGCAATGTGCCGCGGTATCCACAACAATTTCTTTGTTTAGCCAGGTATACCATAGGATGGGAGGCCGGAGTTTTGAGAGAACAATGATGGATTAAATGATTCAAACTTCACTTCAGGCTTCATCAAGCATCGGACTCAGCGGTTTGCCCCTGAGGCGACAATACTGGAATCCATTTCCTGGGGAAAACCTGCACCTGTCCTTTCGGAAAGAAGGCGTGTGGATGTGTGTGTTGCATGTCTACATCAATGGTGAAGTGGAATATCTTGTGGGCCGGGTTTTGATAATATAAATAATCCAAGGCCCCTAATATCCCTGTTATTATCGGGGGGGAGGTTTTGTAGTAGGGGGAAAGGGTTTTTTTTTAACAGGTTTGAATTGACTATGCTTACCCTCTGGCAATTTAACATAGCTATTGAAAATTGCAGCTTTAAAGTTGATTTACCCATTAAAAATGGTGATTGTCCATAGCTATGTTAGGGTACCAGAGGGTAACTGAGTAACTGGCGTAACTTAAGATTTACCAGCCTACTCTGATGGATGAAGACAACACCTGGCCCATTTGCTGAGCCGGCATGGAAATACCGGACGGTTCTGCAGCGGATGCAGGCTGCAATTGGAAGTTCCCCCGAAGGTTCAAACCATATCAAACCCTACACCAGTATCATCAATTTGGGTGGGGTTGAGGTTATATAACTACTAATATATATATATACTTATAATATATCATATATATATATATGTGTGTATCAGCTACTAATGGTTGAGGTTATTCCGTTTTACTTCATTTGTCCAGTCATTAGCTCTGTCCATTCTCGGGGAGTTCGCTGAGCGTGGCACAGATCCTCAATGACAGCAGCGACGAGGATATGATCTGCGCGGGCACACGGAGAGCTGACATGGCTATGGTGAATCACCAGTTTTAGCAGGTACATCATTCAACTAAATGGGCCATGTTCCATAGTTTTTTTGAATAATTCACCAATATTCACCAATATAATGACGATGATTGGTTCAATAATTCACTAAATTGGTTTCCATAGCTATTTTGAATATCAAAAATGATGATTCAGCAATATTCACGTAGGTCATGGGCTGCCTGAACAAACCCATTGATGCAGGTCATGGGCTTCAGCCCTTGGGAAGGTCGTTCCAGGAAGATGACGCATCGGCCACGGGGTGAATGTTCCCCTTCCGTTTGGATAGACACACCAAAAGCTGCGGTTTGGAAGTCTTTGAAAGATGATGTGACTGTGAATTTAATCGTTTAATCTGGCTACATTTGGAATCTGCCATGAAAAAATGATTGAACATGGTGTAACATATAGATATGATATGTATATCTATAACAATATATATTTATATTCATTCACATCCAAATAAGATACAAGAAATTGAACCATGATTATATTAGATATATATATATATGTGTATATATATATATGTATATTTCTTTGCACCTGTCACTCTGATGGCCTCGCCATCTTGCCTTGCTGAGTTGCTCCGAGAGCTGCCAAAGGAAGCAGCGAGGCCACGGGGGCCACGGGGGCCACTGCCAAAGCCAGCAGTGCAGCCGCCAGGCGCGTTGGGGAAACCGCTAGGGGGGATCAACGGTTTTGATTTGTGGGATTACTATCAAATATGTGATAATGACAGGTAATTTATGTACACTGTTAGTATGTACACTGCTATTAAGTACACTGTTCGTATGCACATTGTAATAAGGACAATTATCATATTAATTTTAATAATGATTTTTTTAATCATTTGGTGATCATCACATCGCTAGTAATAATGGTAGAACCAACGATAATGATAATGATTACATGATCTGGTTGGTTTCAACCCATCCCGAAACTATGCGTCACTTTGGGTCATCATCACAAATGGGTCTGAAAATCAACGAATGCTGAAACCACAAATCAGTAACAATATAATAATTAATGATGAAAAAACACTGATAATAATAACCCAACTATGGCCATGATTCAATTATATTTGATAATGGTAATAATCACATAAATCAATAAATGCCATCAGTCATTATCCCAAATAAGTAACACACCCTACGTAGATAGATAGACATACATACATACATACTAGATATCTTGATTAGCCATTGGATACCGGGATGCGCATACACCTCGGTTGGGTGATATTCGAAGAAATTGTGTTTTGCTATAACTGTCGATGAGGAGAATAATGAATATATTCATGTATAATATGACATATCCACTGGGTGGTTCATCCCAGTTATAAATAGTGTGTAAGTATGTGTAAGTTTATTATAAGTGGAATGAAAGAAGTGGACGATTACTTAGATCTTCGTGTTTGCTGTGGGGGAGTCTTACGGGGAAACTGTTTCGAGGCTACCTGGGTGATCGAGAAGGGATGCTCAAATCCAGGTCGA
Organism: Cladocopium goreaui; assembly: GCA_947184155.2. Taxonomy (NCBI): domain Eukaryota; class Dinophyceae; order Suessiales; family Symbiodiniaceae; genus Cladocopium; species Cladocopium goreaui. The sequence continues at coordinate 497,679 of CAMXCT020002247.1, read as the reverse complement.
TCAGACAATTTACAGTAAGCCTCTACTGGTTGGTGGGTTTAGATATGTTATGTTGATTGTTTTTCAACCATACCAAGGATGATTTGGTTGAGATGACGAGCATGTTTTCGGGATGGGTTAAAACCACCAATCGGTCTATATTTGGGGTACAAACATGTACAAACCAATTCATGGAAACAAAATGGTTGAGTTGTACCATTGGTTTTTGTTGGGAATAAGATGAGGAGGTGGAACCGCCCAAAAGTGGAGTTATTACGGGCGACTTACAATGGATTAGCTTCCAATAGATCATGAAATGCTGGAGTTGGACATCTTCAAGTGCAAAGACGAAGGAC